>JAINUT010000136.1:0-35806 GCA_020205555.1 Panax stipuleanatus | reverse complement strand
TTTTTACTGATTTAGAACTTGAATATAGGGGTGACAATTCTTTTCTGTAAGTTTCTTTCAGAATTTTGAGGTTATTTGTCGAAGAAGGCCTTTATAGCTTCTTAACTGGGTCAATTGTGTACTAAAAAATCAGAAATGATGAAAACCAGTTGGTGGTTCAAATCTTAATGTTATATGCAATATAGTTTATTAAGTAGATGTTTGAGGTTAGTAGAACAATTTTGACCATTGCATTCAGCCATCAGAGCAATCTTATGTTACTCTGATAGCTATTCTATCTGTGCTACATATACCCAAAGTCAATCATCAATCCAAGCTTTTTAGTGATCTCTTAGGTGACGATCTCCTGTAATATTAATGGCACTCTTTAGTATATCATGCTGCCAGAAGTGAATGTAAATTATGATTCTCTTAAACTAGTCATTTATACTTGGTGAACTTGAATCCTTGTCCTTAAAATTTTAAATTGGAACTAGCATAACGTTAACGATAAACTAACATAGTTCCTAGGTATCAAAGGAACATAGCATCAGCATTGAACAAATTCTGAATCAGGGGCGGAGCCAGGAATAAAAATTGGGACGTGCTAAAAATATTATAATGCCAAAATTGTACATTTGGGATGACAGACCAAAGATATTATAATGCCAAAATTGTACATTTGGGTTGAGCTGGCCAAGGCTATTCCAACTTATTTACTTTGGGCTACATAATTATATAGTATATCTAGTAAAAAAAAAAAATTGGGCCGGGCTACAGCCCTAAAAGCCTACTCATGGCTCCGCCCCTGTTTTGAATACATAATGAAGCAAACTTGCAATCTGAATCCAGTAGACAATTTTCCTGACAAGAGCATCAGCAGGGTAGTTAGCCGTCTGACAAACATGATTAATTTGGTTGTCCTTGATCTCCTAATAAACCTGCAGTTGTTTCCAGTTCTTATTTCAAAATCCAAGTCCGTCTTTTTTTAGGGTGTTTGTCCCTCATTCTTGAAGTGTCTTTTGTCAACTAATTCTTTGGGGTTATGGTATTTGTGTTGTGTAACAAGATTTTGTGAATTGTTATCGTATTGTGATACAGCATGTGTACATACTTTATATTATGGTTCGCGTCTGATAAATGTAGCAAATCCCTCTAATCCTCATCATCAGACAGTATTTTTAAATATCATCATTTAGTCCACAGAAATATGATTTTTGCCTCCACAAGTTTGGCATAAACTATGTAGTAAAAAAAAGGAAAAAGTGTGTTGTGGTGGGTGGGTGGGGTGCAGGGGGCAGGAGGGCGGGGCAGGGGAAGGAGAAGGTATCAAAACTCTGTCTGCTCAATTTTTATGAGTTATAGAAAATGGTTTAGCCTTACAGTAAAGGCTAACTAGTAGGTAACTCGAGACCCTTCGATATATGTGGAAGTAGGGATAACCACACTAGTTTCATCTTAAGGTCCTTAACTACTTAAAGACCAATTTAACTAAGGTATAATGTATCAGCTAAAACAAATTGGGCAGAGGACATCACATCTTTCCTAATACTTTAGAATACAGTGTCAGGGTTGCTGGGGCAAGGAAATGACTGTTCTCGAGAAACCTGTTACGTTATTAAATGAATTTCACATGATTATAGTCGAGAGGTTGTTTTGAGCAGTAGTAGTCAGTGACGGTTATGCCTGCCTGCTAATTTGGGCCCTTCAGAGTAAGCTAGATTAATGGACACCATACTTTTTCCAACACTTCATGTTGGAAAGAACTCAAATCTCGTTGTATGTCAGACTAGTCTTAGAGTTATATTGAACTGAGGTTGCCTCTGGTAGTACATATTTAAATCCAGGAAATGGTTCCAATTAGCTATGAATGATTGCAGGGCGGGAGCTAATTGTTATTAATCAAATATCCTACAGATCTATGAAATAAAAGGAATTTGCTTCATTCTGTCCTCTTAGATAACTATTTCTTGAAAATAGCATTTTTGTGAAATATAATAATCCGGTTTGTGTATTATTCAAATGATGCATGCCGGCATCACAGTCATGATGAAGTCCTCTTCAAGCACTAAACACTTCTTTGAAAGAGAGAAGCCTCTGCTCACATTATGTGCGTAGTGGTTGAAGGGATAACCTATGTGTATCTGACCTTTAGAAAACTGATAGTCAACCTTACAATTTACTTCCCTTCTTTGCCAATTCCAGTTCCGAGTTCCGAGTTATGCTTATTATTAATGTAACATCTAACCTTCATGTTTATAAGTGGACATTTCCAATAGGCTTAATGGCCCCAAAACCGCTTGTGGAACCATCAAAATGGCTTGTGGAAATAACAGTTCCCGGTATTAATAGGGGGAGGACTATTTCCAAATGTGGTTTTGATATCCACATGATCTTCTCTTACAAGAGAGTGTAGTGATCCCACCTTCATATGAGAGAAGCACATGTGTGAATATCAAAAATACATGTGAAAATATCATTTCCCTATTACTTTTTAATAGTCATAGATATTTTGCAATGAAGGTGGCTGCTTTGAAGCAGGTATCCCACATTTTCAGGAGTGCAAGGTGTCTTTCTTTGTGTAGTTAACTTATTTGTCACGTATTCGCACTAAACTTTGATTACAATTCCTTGGATTAAATTTAGTGTACATGTGCACATGCATTTGAACAAAATTCATTTGATTGATACATATACACCTATCAATTCGACATAGATTTAAGATATTTCATGGAATCATGTGATGTAGGGATTCAACTCCTATATTTCATGGAACCATGTGATGTAGATATTCGACTTGTCCCTAAACTAAATTCTTATAGAAATAGAAAGGAAAAAATAATAGTAACTTATTGATCCCTTTTCTTAGATTTTTTAGTTACCTTTTTTCTTTTTCTTTTCTGACGGACCAATAACTCCCTGGAAGAATCTAATTCTCAGTATATTTTTACTTTTTTATTCTTTTTTCTTGACACCCGAATTAGTTTCTGCAAAATGCAACACAAATAGCTTCATGCAGTTTTTCGTTTATTTGGACAAGGTTACATGTGCAACTAATTGCATGGCCAATTACTTTGCTTTGATGGACATGGCAAGCTTATTTTCTTCTCTTATTCATCATTAATATGTGGGCATATAGGTTCAATGAGGATAATTCAAGCTGTAGTCCCTCACATGGCATCTAGGAAGAAGGGAAAGATTGTTAACATTGGAAGCATAGGCGTTTTAGGCCCTGGCCCATGGGGTTACACTGCATCTAAAGCTGCACTGCATTCTCTAACAGATACACTGAGGTTTGCCAATTCAATTGCTTTCATTGATCAAAACTATTGTCTTCTCTTTGCATAAAATGCAATTTCCTCCCCTCCCCTCCCCCCCGAAAAAAAAACCCGTTCTCCAAACACACTACAACAAAAAAGAGAAGAGAAGGCGCAATAATTAAGAAAAATGTCATTTTGAACATTATATCTTGCATCCTACGATTAAGTCTAAGCTAGTCTTTTTTTTTTCATATATCTTTTATAAATCTAACACTATTTTTCCCACAAAGAAAATTAGTTTACCTTTTGTAGTTCTGCAAACCTTCTTCGTGACTATGGTTTTCGAACAAATACATTTTTTGTTATCACAAACTAATGTGAACCAGTGCAGCTTGAGGAAGTAATAATGGTATTGTTATCTATTGCATTATGTCGTGAGTGACCATATCTTCAAATATTCTGCCAAACTTATTGTTTTGTGTGGAAGTGATACATCGTCTTTTCCTGTAATTCAAATGGCCACCGAGAGTTGATGTCTTGTGTCATCATAAAATTATTGCCAATTTTAAGCTTTCTGATTCTAAATGAAGTATATACCATCTCTTGTATGTATGTAGATTGGAGCTCAGACCTTTCGGGATTGATGTGATTAACGTTGTCCCTGGTGCTGTTAAGTCGAACATTGGAAATTCTGCCATAGCCAACTATAGTTGGATGCCAGAATGGAAACTTTACAAGCAATTCGAAGCAGCAATCCTAGCTAGAGCCTACTTGTCCCAAGGCAACCCCTTCTGAAGAGTTTGCTAAGAAGACAGTAGCCGCACTGCTGAAGAAAAATCCACCCGCTTGGTCTCCATTGGCGGGTACTCCACAATAATGGCAATCGCTTACCATTTGCCTCTCTCTATAAAGGATTTCCTTCTTCGAAAGATAATGAAGTGGTGATACCCCCCCTCCCTTTTTTTTTTCTAAAGCTATTGCAGCTGCATTGTGTGTTGTGTTGATCCACTGTATGGTACCATTTCTTTCTTTTAAGCGCAAAATAGGGTACCATTACATTTTATTTTCAAAGATTTGGAAGGGAATTTGAGAGTGGGACTAGAGAAAAATTAGCCAAACTTTGTAGAGAAAATTTATTTTCAAGTTTGATTTTGTTGCGGATAGACTTGAATATGGGACTACATACATTAAAAATAGGGGGAAACAATTTCATATTTGATATAAAATTAATTGAAGTATCGTCTTATTTCATCTTTCAATCACATATCCACCATGAGAGTTCTTCAAATGAGGTAATAGTCGGTAAGTGAGGTTGAGGGAAGTGGTTAGCCTAAAGTTCATTTTGAGTAAATTAGTCAATTGACTAATAGAATACCGACACGAAGGTAAGCTTGTATGTGTGTTAGTATTCTATTGGTCAATTAATCAACTTACTAAAAAAAAATTTAATGCTAACCGGATCCGAAGATGAGAATCCCATGTTTTAGGATATCATAAGCACAATTGAGTCGGCCAATGGACAAAGTATGCGAGTAAATAGGTGGGTTAGGTTTCACGTCCATCTCTTAGAAAAATCTTTAAATTGTCCTATAGTATTAAAAAAAAAGTCATCATCACCACTCTATAAAGTGACGACAAAAAAATATTTCTTTTATACATTTCTATTACATTTATCCACACTCATTAATATTTAATAATCAAAAGAATTTAAAATTTTATGATCATATATTGTAGGGTAACACATCACAAAATTTTAGAGACATGTTATCATTAAATTACTCATTTTGTTCCTTAAATATAATTTTGATTCTTTTGTTATTATTTATTTAATAAATAATACTCTCAATATAAACAATTAATATTATATTTAATATTTTAAATTATTTCTTTAATATTTGTGAAACCTCTAAAACAAATGTATATTAAGGAAAGAAATTATCCTAGCTCACTGTGCTACATAGAAAATCTCAACTTTAGGAAAAAGATCTAAATCTCAGAAGTCAGTTCTCAAATCCCATCTATTAAATTTGTCATGGATAATTACGAAAAGCAAGTGGTTCTGATCACCGGCTGTTCCAACGGCGGCATAGGCCACGCTCTGGCACTTGCTTTCGCCGCCGAGAACTGCCTTGTAGTGGCCACGGCTCGGTCACTGTCCTCCATGGCTGATCTGGACCAAAACCCCAACTTCTTCCTTCAAGAGCTTGACATATTATCGGATCAAAGCGTTCAAAATGTTCTCTCTCATGCTCTTGAAAAGTTTGGTCGCATAGATATTGTCGTCAACAATGCTGGGGTTCAATGTATTGGCCCTCTTGCCGAAATCCCGCTATCTTCACTTGAGCAAACCTTCAATACCAATGTCTATGGTACAATTCTCGATATAATCTTCTGTTATTATATTTATTGCTTTGCAGTTACCCTCTTGGTTTGGTACTTATTTTCGTTGTTTTTTTTTTCTATGAGCAAATGATGAATATCTATGAATAACCATTTGATGATTGTTGTTAATTTTTTTTTTTATAATTTGTATGTTTGTTTACTTATCTTTAGCTGTTTTGGGTATTGATTGTATATTTAGCTTTTACTTGACGCAAATGGTGAATAACTACAAATAATGATTCATTGTTGTTTACTGATTTAGAACTTGAATATAGGGGTGAAAATTCTTTTCTGTAAGTTTCTTTCAGAATTTTGAGGTTATTTGTGGAAGAAGACCTTTATAGCCACTTAGTTGAGCCAATTGTGTACTAAAATATCTGAAATGATGAAAATCAAATGGTAGTTCAATCATAATGTCATTTAATATTTAGGCCATGAAGTAGATATTTGAGGTTTGTAGAACAATTATGACCATTGTATCAGCCATGAGGACAACCTTATGTTAGTCTGGTAGCTATTCTATCTGCTACACATACCGAAAAATCCATCTAACAATCCAAGCTTTTCAGTGATCTCTTAGGTGACAATTTCCTGTAATATTAATGGCACTCTTAAGTATATCATACTGACAGAAGCCAATGTAATTCAATATTCTGCAAACTAGTCATTTTTACCTGGTGAGCTTCGACTCTGGTCCTTAATTTTTTAAATAGGAACTAGCATAAAGTTAATAAGAAATCAACATAGTTCTTAGGTACCAAAGACACATAGCATCAGCATTCAGCTTAGAACACATTCTGAACACATAACGAATCAAACTTGCAATCTGAATCCAGTAGACAACCTTACTTTGACAAGAGCATCAGCAGAGTAGTTAGCCTTGTGACAAACATGGTTAATTTGGTTTTCCTTGGTCTGCTAATAAACCAGCAGTTGTTTCCAGTCCTTATCTCAAAACCAAAGGCCGTCCTTTTTTGAGGGTGTTTGTCCCTCGTTAAGGATGAAAAGGCACTATTTCGTTGTGTAACAAGGTTTAGTGCATCGTTATTGTATTGCAATACAGCATATGTACATTCTTTATATTTTGGTTCACTGCTGATAAAAGTAGGAAATCCCTCCAATCCTCATATCAGACAGTATTATTAGATATTCATCATTCAATCCACAAAAGTATGATAATTTTTTTTGCCACCAACAAGTTCACATAACTATTTAGCAAAAGAAAAATGAGAAAAGTTTTTTTTTTTTGGTGGGGTGGGGGGGGGGGGGGTGTGGGAGCTATAAAACTATGTCTGCTCAATTTTATTAGTTATAGAAAATTGTTTAGGCTCACAGTAAAAGGCCTAACTTGTAGGTATCTTGAGACCTTCAATATATGTGGAAGTAGGGATAACAAGACTAGTTTCTGTTGGATTTTTGCTATAAAAATCCTATTTATCTATTTATTTAATGTTTATTTATTTATGTTGTTCATTTATTTATTAATAAAAGTACATCATTCAACATTCATTAAATGGTTCGTTTAGTTTGTTTATATAAATCTCTATATTATATATATTATGGTTTATGTGTATAAATAAATGTTATACACAAAAGATATAAATCATATGTAATATATAAATAAAAAAATAATGGTTTATAACTTAGGATGATTTGGAGATATTATCTTGTAGGTTGTAGTACTTTAACAGAGATGATTTATCATGATCTCTTCTAATTAAAGTACTAGTGCAATAATGGTGTGCATTAAACAGATTATGTGATAATATTTTTTTATAAAATATTTTCACATAAATACTAATTTGTGAAATTTCTTAATTTTGAAATAATAATGGACTTAATATTGATATATATATTAATATGATATTCCAATAAGTGAGATTGCATTGTGTTACTTAATACATCGGAATGTCGATTAATATATTTAATTAATATTAGGAACATTATTATTGTCAAAACATCTATAAGATTTTCATAAGATAATTTTTCATAGAATCTTGGTTGAGTCTTTTAATATTTATTATTAAAATGATTGATTTAATTGTTAAATCAATTTATGATCAAATAAAGATAAATTATGAACTTATGAAATTAGTTTAAATGTATCGGGATTATATTAATTCTGAAATATTTATGTACATCTGTAGAGAAAATATTTACAGTTTATTAGTAAAGGGTTTATTTAATTAATTTCTGTGCTGAAGTGCAATTACAATTATTTAGTGGAATTAATTGTAATTAATATTTATTTTGAATATTATTATGGGGGCGGATCAATGACACTAAGTTTTTTACACATTTTTTTTTATTCTTGGATTTGAACACTCTTAATGGCTAAGATTAAAGCTGATTTTTAATTTATACACTCTATTCTTTATATAACAATCTATATGAATGCATATATTATCATAATATTGATGATAACTAACCAAAACTTCAGTATAATTTTATACAAATGTTGTGGAAGCAAGTATATATATCTAAGCAGTTTTGGTTAGTTATCACCAATATTATGATAATATATACATTCATATAGGTTGTTATATAAAGAATAGAGTGTATAAATTAAAAATCAGCTTTAATCTTAGCCATAAGAGTTTTCAAATCCAAGAATCAAAAAATTGTGAAAAACTTAATGTCATTGATCCGTCCTCTATTATTATTAGATAATAATATCTAGATAAGTATTAGAGTCAGTAGGAGTAAGCATTCGGTTATAAACGAACCGAATAAACTATTTTGTTATAACCGAATACCGAATTAGCCATTATTTTACTATCCGAAACAATAACCGAAATTTGGAACTAACCGAATTACTGAACACCGAATTACAGAATTGTACATTCGGGTATTCGGATAATAACCGAACCTGTGCTCTGTTTTTTTATTTATCAATCAAAATAAGAACCATTTAAAATTAACATTACAGCAGCAGGGCAGCAGCAAATTAACTGTCCTTAACAAAGTTTATGACTTAACAAAGTCTAATTATAATCTAGCAAGTAGCAACATCCAACATGCAACAGCAAGTCAGCAACTAGCAGCAACATGAACATGAGTCACATGACTACATGAGCAGCAAATTGTAGGTTTCCTCTTGCTTGTCTAAGGTTTTGCGTCTGAACGTGTCCACACAATCAATAAAACATGTCTCCACAAGGGAATTATACATCCTCAGGCTGAAAAGAAATCGAAAAAAAATAAACCATTAGAGAAGTTGTCCCATGAATCATGATTAGACAACCAATACAGAAATACTATGTTTGAGATTGCAGTAGCCAAAAGGCAAATCCAAATCACAGCTTTGGACAGAAAATAATGAGTAATGAGAGGCCCTCAATTTTTCATGAACTAATTTTATTTATTTATTGATACATTCTACTAAGGTACTTCTAAATCTCTCTCCTCCATGTAGAAATATTCAAAAGAAAGAGAAAGGAAAAGGAAAAGGAAAAGATGGTGATTATGACATCCAGCACAACAACATTCCCCAAGCCCCACCTAAAACAGAAAATAATAGGAGAACGGATTATGAGAACTTTAATTGATTCTCACTTTTTACACATTTTTTATGATTGAGGTATACAAATTAAACAAAAGGGGTCTCCCCCTGTTCTTTTGGGAGACAAAATCAGCAGAAAAATTCTAACTACCAAATAGTAAATCCATTACAAATGAACTAAATTAACAAAATTCACTAACTTCAAGAACTTGATTAAAATGGTCGAGCGAGTAAAACCCATCTCTCTAAAACTGATTCTAAGTTCAGAAACTTCATCAAAGGCCAAAATAGAGGAAAAACAAAGAGTTCAGAGAGCAACGACATACTGTGAAGGCTCGGAGTCGGAGATGAGGTTCCGTCTAGACTCGGAGTCGGAGATGAGGTTGGCGCAGTGGAGTCGCGACGTTCGACGTGCGATTTGGGGACTGGCCGACCCAAATCGAGATTAGGGGCTTTTGGGTTAGGGCCTAGGGGCTTACAGAGATGAGTAATCGAAATTTGGGGATGAGGGCATGAGGCTGAGAGAAGATCTGGACATCTTGATCTGGTAAAGAGTAAAACTAAAGAAGTAAAGAGGAAAGTAGAGAAGTCATAATATTATTATTTTAAGCCATTTTATTCGGTTATTCGGTTTAACCGAATAACTCAAACTTGATATCCGTATTACCTAACCGAACACCGTAATTAATTTCGGATATAACCGAATTATTAAAAAAAACCGAAATATCAGAAAAATTCAGTTATTTTATTTCGGTTCGGTAATTCGGTTATACCCGTTTTTTGCTCAATCCTAAGAGTCAGAATAGTAATTCCTTAGGATCTCCTTCCTAACCTAATATGGACCAAATTCATAAGAGAGGGTAAGGATCAATATTATTATATATATCATTGATCAGAAACGTATTTGGTACTTTTTCTATCAGAAGAAAATACCAAATTTCGTATTCTCTCTTTCATCCTAGGAAAAACACAACTAGGGTTTTTTCCAAAAGTATGTTTTGGAGGCTACACTCCAGGTTCAGCATAAGGTCATAGGAAGGAATATCTTGAGGATACTGGAGATTGTATGGATTTTCAAAATGTACTAATCCAATCAAACATTAGGTAACAAATTCGTACTCTAAATACATGGTATATATATTTGTTGTTTCAGTGTTTCACATAAAACCATAAAGATGATCCTGGTTTTATTTTTTATTTTTAAAACCTATTTTCGAAGTATTTGTCCAACAGTTTCACCTTAAAGGTCCTTAACTATGTACGGAGCAATTTAACTAGGGGATAATTGCATCAGCTAAAACAAATTGGGCGACATCTCTCCTAACAATTTAGAATACAGTGTCAGCATTGACAGGGCAAGGAAATGACTGTTCTCCAGAAGCCTGTTATGTTATTAATTGAATTTCTTCATGATTATAGTCGAGAGGTTGTTTTGAGGAGTAGTAGTCCGCGAAGGCTTATGCCTGCCTGCTAATTTGGGCCCTTCAGAGTAAGCTAGATCAAGTGACACCATACTTTTCCCCACACTTCAAATTGGAAATTACTCAAAATCTCGTATGTCAGAATAGTCTTGGAGTTTTATTGATCTGAGTTTGCTCTGGCAGTACATATTTAAATCCAAGAAATGGTCCCGATTAACTATGAATGAGTGCAAGCACAATTGTAAAATATCCACAATTCTATAAAATAAAAGGAATTCGCTTCATTCTGTCTTCTTAGATTTGTGTCTCTTTGGAAATAGCATTCTTGTGAAGTAATAGTATTAACACAATATACAGTCTGTATATTATTCTAGTGATGCATACCAGCATCACAGACTCACAGTCATGATGAAGTCCTCTTCAAGCATTAAACACTCCTTTGAAAAAGAGAAGCCTCTGCTAACCATTATGTAGTGTTTTGAAGGGATAACCAATGTGTATCTGAATTTTATGAAAATTGACAGCCAACCTTGCAGTTTGTTCTGTGGCATTCCTTCTTATGCTTTTTACTAATGGAACATCTAAATTTCAAGTTTATAAGTGGACCTTTCCAATAGGCTTAATGGCCAAACAAAACTGCGAATTTTATCCGCTTGTGGAACCATCAAAAAGGCTCGTGGAAATAACAATTCTTACTACTAATAGGCTTACACATTTTGAAATTGAGGTGGCTGCTTTGAAACATGTATCCCAAACTTTCCAAGAGTGCAAGGTGTCGTTCTTTGTGTCATTAACTCTATAAATGTACGCATGCATTCGAACAAAATTCATTTGATTGATACATGTACACCTATCAATTTGACATAGATTTTAGATATTTCATCGAATCATGTGATCAAGAGATTCTACTTGTCCCTGAACTAAATTTTTTATAGAAATTGAAAGAAAGAAAAAAAATCAGTAACTACTTGATACCTATTCTCAGATTTTTTGCTCGTTAATTTCCGAGCTCAGTGTGAGCTGCTTTCTTTTTCTTTTCCAATGGACCAGGACACTCCCTGAAAGAACCTTATCCTTGGTATTTTATTTTAAATTTTTTTTTGTGACCTGAATTAGTTTCTACAATATGCTACACATTTAGCTTTCGTGCAGCTTTTCATTTATTTTTACAAGGTTACATGTTCAATTGATTGCATGACCAGTTATTTTACTTTTATGAACACGGAAAGGTTATTTCTTTCATTTATTCATCATTATTATGTGGGCATATAGGTTCGATGAGGATGATTCAAGCTGTAGTCCCTCACATGGCATCTAGGAAGAAGGGAAAGATTGTGAACATGGGAAGCATAACCGTGTTAGGCCCTGGCCCATGGTCAGGCAGTTACACTGCATCTAAAGCTGCACTTCATTCTCTAACAGATACCCTGAGGTTTGTCAATTCAATTCGCTTAAGTTAATCAAAATCACTGTCCTTCTTCTCTTTGCATAAAATGCAATTTACCTTTACACCAGCGTCCAAAAAAAACAACCCAAAATCCCCTCTTCTCCAAAGTCCAAATATACTCGCACACAAAAGAGAAGAGAAGGAGCAAAAATTAAAAAATGTCATTTTGGACACCGAATCTTTTATCCTAGGCTTAAGCCTACAATATTCTTTTTTCATCGGTCTTTTATAAATTTAACACTATTTTTCCCACAAAGAAAATTATTTCCTTTGTGTGGTTCTGCGAACTTCTTCACTGTCTTTGTCGGTGAGTGTATCCTTTTCTAACAATTACATATTTTGTTATCCCAAACTAATGTGAAACCGTGCAGCTTGAGGAAAGTGATAATAGCATTATTATCTATTGCATTATGTCATGAATGACCATTTCTTCAAATTATCTGCCATATTGTTTGGTGGAAGTGAGATGTTAAAGTCTTTTCCTATAAAAATAACATTTGGTATCACTACTTCAGTAAAGGTCTTACTAGTTATGTCGTAGCCTACTGAGAGCTTCAGTCTTGTGACATGATAGAATAATTGCCAATTTTAAGCTTTATATTGACGTATGCCATCTCTTACGCGAATATTCTCTAATGACAGTACATTTGAGTGAGATTTTAACAGTTTTTGGTGGCATTATGTGGGGGGGGGGGGGGGGGGGGGGGGGGGGGGGGGGGGGGGGGAATTTGTGATTATATGAACATTGTACAATTCATCTCAGGTTGGAGCTCAGGCCTTTTGGGATTGATGTGATTAACGTTGTCCCTGGAGCTGTCAAGTCGAACATTGGAAATTCTGCCATAGCCAACTATAGTCGGATGCCAGAATGGAAATTGTACAAGCAATTCGAAGCAGCAATCCGAGCTAGAGCTTACTTGTCCCAAGGCCCCAAGACAACCCCTTCTGAAGAGTTTGCTAAGAAGACAGTAGCCGCACTGCTGAAGAAAAATCCACCCGCTTGGTTCTCAATCGGACAGTACTCCACAATAATGGCAATCGTTTACCATTTGCCTCTCTCTATAAAGGATTTCCTTCTTAGAAAGGCAATGAAGTGTTGATATATTTGTTTTTTATCTTAAGCTATTTACAGCTGCATTGTATATTGTGTTGATCCACTGTATAGTGGCACAAAGCAGGTAAAAATATTGTTAGCTGCAATGGTTTGTCCTAAATGTTAGAGGCTAAGTTAGGTCTGTTTGGGAAACATTGGCACTCCCAATTCCAATACTCTTTTTGGATACTTCAGTTACAGTAAATTCAAAGTGTATAGTAACATGAAACTAATACTTTTTCAAGAAAATTAATTAAAATACTTGGCCCGGATTAATTATCAAAAGATAAATAACTAGGCTGATTTGCAGTTTCCATTCAAATTCATATTTGCCAACCAAAAAAATTCCCAGTGCTTCTTCTATATTGCTATGTTCATGCATGTCACAGGGATTCGGTTAGCATGAAGTGAACTTCATGGTAAGTTTATTTCATGTCTAATACAGTGTTGTCAAGAGAATAATCTCTCCGCTTGCATGTCAGCACTATATTGAGCATGAAATGAATTTACTATGAAATTCACTTCATGCTAACCACTCCCATGTCGTAGCTAAATGTTGCTAAAAAAATGCTTAATTATAGACTTACACTGCCCGCCACTTCAGGACTTCTCGTCTAATAACCCATACAGACTTGCAATCCCACGTAACTGTGAATCAAATAATCAACACATACATTCGCAATAACTTTAATGACTTCATTCTTAAGACATCCAGAAAGTTTTTAGAACACCAAAAAAAAGAAAGAAAAAGTTTTTACTACACCCAAAAAAAAAACTTTAAAAACCCAACTAACATTCATCCTTCTAAACTGACAATAGATATACCACTAATTTTCCTTATCTTCAAAGTTTGAAGTACTAATTTCTTATGCTTTTAGATTATTCTATTTGATTTGTACACTGTGCTTAGGACGAGATTTATACTAGTTAGAATAATTCAACGTAATACAAAATTGACAGCCTCTAACTCATCATTTAGAGTATAGAGTCATAGAGAGTTGATAAGATAAAGGATGAACTGCTGAAGAAAATGGTTATGTTAACTAATGATTTTATCCTAATTCTGACACAATCTGAAGAGTTAAAAGAAACCACTATTCTTCACCCGCACTATGAGAGCTGTCCAAACACAAATATACCTGTAAAATTATCGTTAGACCTCTTTGTATTGATCTCTCAACAAAAGCAATTTGCAAAAGAACAGGATTTCAAAATTGTCCAGAATTTCTACCTGAACACAGTCTATTAAACTAGCTGAAGTCATTGTTACTGATGAGGGAGAGCATAGTACATCATTCCAGGAGGTTGAAGAGCGCCAAGAGGCCGGAAACTAGGAGGTGCAGGTGGTTGCTGAGGCATTTGCATTGGATTTTGCTGAGTTAACGCTGATGGCTGATGGCCAAACATTAGCGGTTGCTGTTGAGTCAAGGGCACCATGGGACTCATCATGTAACCTGGAGGTGGAGGTGGCCCTTGTGGCAAAGGAGGAACATTACCATAACCATATGTGGTCACGATACTACCTGATGGTTGCAAGTATTGTTGGGAAGGTGGGTTCGTGAGCGTGATATATTGAGCTTGAGAGTTGGGAACTTGACTCTGCATGGTGGGTTGGGGCACCATGACCGAATGATAATGATTGTTATTGAGGGGCTGTGCTGGCATAAAAGCATTGGGATCTGAAACAGGATAGGCTTGTTCTGGTTTCGAGATGGAATTGCTGACTATATTGTTTGGTTGGGTAGGAAATGAATTGGAAACTGCAGAAGGCTTTGTCAGCCCAGCGTTTTTCGCCTCCTGAGCTGCAAATGAGGAGAGAACAGAACTCATAATATACTGAGAGGAGCTAGAAGCTGCAAGCCTGTCTGCAACCTCTGCTGCGATGGCTGCAGCACTCTTCTTCGGTGTTTGCCCACCTTTTGCATTGGCATCCACCGGTGGTGGGGTTGCAGTTGACGGTTTGGAATCAGCAACATAGTTTTCATCATCGAGCAGCTTTCTCAAGTTGCCAGCTTCGTCTGCTTGTGCCTGTGCCACCTGAAAATCCGGTCAATGCAACACACTAGCACCATGTCCGCATATATTGCTCAACAGAAAACCACACAGTACTACAGTAGTAACATACTTTGGTCATATAAATATAGAAATGAATGAATTGATGATTTCAACGAATTTTAAAACAGTAAACAGCAAAACCAGCCAGCTAAATATCCATAATACTTGCAAATGCATCTGCAGATGGATGTCTGATAATTATCTGGCTGGGATGTCCGTTCATAATGTTAAAAATATAATGTTCCATAATCTGAAACATTAATGCTCCACAAGCTTATGTCAACCAGAGCTAATGCTGCAATAATGACTATTCAATAAACACTATCTTAGTAGAGATATACTACACTAAGTTAGGTTTAAAGATATGACATGTATTCTTTGCATTTCCAATTTCAATCTAAGGGTGACCAGAAAAACCTGAAGTGGCAATTCCAACCTTTGACAACAGTTTCAAATACCTTTAGCAGTTAACTATTTTCAAGTAGTGGAAAAAAATGTAATAGTCTAACATAATCTACATAAAGATACAAAAAAGGAACATGCAAATTACATGATTTACAATATACAATGTTGTGACATAAAGAAAGCGTGATGAAGGATGTTAATTTGTATGCATACAGATAACATATACCGCATTTTCATCTATTCAGCAAAGGAAGAAGAATACATAGAAAGGAACATATAACTGTTTGAGGTTTAAGGCTATCAGAATACAAACCTGCATCTGTGTCCGAACATTCTCCAGTTCAGATTCCTGGTAAAAAGGAAAAAAAATAGGTAAGCACATGCATTGCACATATTATGCAACTGATTACTACTTATCACATAGGAATACATCAAATTATATTGACATATTACCTGTTCATTTAGTGCTTCTCTTAATTGAGATACGAGGGCCAATCTATTTGTTTCAACCACTTTAAGTTTCTCAATACAACGAGCCAACAGATTTTCGTCCTCCTCCAGATCTTTGGCCAAAGTCTTTCTCTTTGGATCCTTTGCTGGATAAAAGGAAAACTAAGATTTAGACACCACAAGGCACAAAGTCAAGAGCGTCAAAGAATGAACCTAAGCATCACTTTCAGGAAAATGAAACAGCAAGAGACAAAATAATCATCATGAAAGACCACATCAATGAATTAAAAGATAGGTGTTAACTTCATATCATTGACATTTAGGTGTTAACTTCATATCATTGACAGCTACCTTGGGTTAGGGCTACATCAACACCTTTCTCCATCTTCCTAACACGGTGAACAGCAGACTTGCATTTATTCATCTCTTCATCTTCGGTGGTATGTTCACTAAGTACCAAGTGAAATGCTGACACTATTTTCTCTGCTGTGCCTCCAATCGTCAGTTTCTAGTTTTCAAAATAATGATTTACAGAGTAAGCAATTTCCTGAACAGATTTATAAGAATAAACATAATATCCCAAACAGATTGATAAGAATCATAAAATATAAGTTGAAGCTAATGAATAAGATACAGATATAAATCTCTCAAGTAAATTAATATAAAACATTGAAGGGGAAAGAAGGAAGTAGGAGAATGATAGCTGTGGCCCTCACCGTTCTTATCGATCGTGAATCCCTTTTAACAATCCTAACAGAACGAGAACGTTTTTTGCTGAACTCTAATGGTTGAGGTAATTCTTCTCCAAGCATCACATCTTTAATGCTCTTTGCACGAGACCCAAAAACTCTCCTTTCTTCCCATATAGCAACCTACTAATTATTATCCATTAGATTATCATAGCTTGCTACAAATTTATCAACTAAATAATGCCACCTTAATGATCTACACCAAAATATTGGCATCTTGGCCCATTACGAAAGTAGATGCATGGTTAGCATATAAGTGGAGTCTAAGCCAGTGATAGATAACAGGTTTGATAGCGATTACCAAAATAAAAAATTACACAGTGCAAATTTCTCAATAATATGTCTCCTAAACAACTGAAAGGTAATATAAAATTTAAAGAGAGAAATAATTTTCAGGTCCTTTCTCTTATCCTTTTCATGATCCCCAATATTCTCGAGAAATTTTAATTATGATTTTTTTATAATTAGGAGAGAGAAAATCACATTTCCTTTTGTTTTCCTTCTTTCTTTCTTTATTTATTCCCTCACCAAGTCCATGCACCAAATGAAGTTCAAAGGATAAAGAACGGGGCATACCAATCTGGAGACCACATTCTTTCCATGATCATCGCCTTTCTCTGTAAGATCTTTAAGTGCTGCAGGGAGAACCTTCCAAAACACGGTGACAAATTCATTTCCTTTACGTTTGCTATTTTGTAGGATATCATTAGCAAGATACAAAAGGGGAACTTTCTGAACGACCTCTGAACTGTGGAACTGTTTACTCCATGTTGCAACAACCAGCTCTGCTTTGCTCCGGTGAAATATACACCAATGAGATAATGCTAATCAAAAGTCAAGATAACAAGATTGACATAAAGGATCCAAACAACTAAAAGACCTTAAGACAAATATTTCATAAAAGATTAATTCAGCACTCCTAAGGTGAAATTAACAGCAAGATCGACAATATTTCCCAACAAGCTCATCTTAAAACTTAAAAATAGCATAAAGTTATTATGTATATGCTCTAACAATATTTGTGCGTATACCAACTCCAACAAATATGTGAACTATAGTAAAAAAATATATATACACGCATGTGATCCCTCTTCAGGATAACAGAAGTTAAGGCATGTTTAATTATTTCAGTGTTGCATAACACAAACAAATGATATGATGGATTCAACAAACAGCCTTACAAATGTGCCATAAAATCATTACCAGCATTGCGAAAGTAGACATATATTCATACATAACACATAAAAACACAAACACAAACACACATGAAATAACCACACTTCAAGACGCACCAAGCACATTCAAAATATCCACAAAGGGCTACCAGTTGATTTGACCAAAAGGATAAGACTCCTCTTCAAGATAATTGTGCTAGTTACTACTGTTCCAAGGATATATGGTGATTTTAAACTCCCAAATGCTCATGTAATATATACACGCAGAACATAAAAAAGCTCTTTTGTGTAAGCGCACAACATAAAACATATATTCAAAGAGAAAAATAAAATCAATTTCTTGAAGCACTAGCAACAGAAAATTTAGAAAACACCAGAAAATCTGAACTCTTCTCTTTGATGACTACATCAATTCATAGTGAGCTTAAAGTTAAATCACGTGCAATTTCTTCTAGGTTCTAGTTCATTTATGACGCAACTTATGTTATAAACACTTACTGAAACTTGAACAGAATCTGCATATAGTTAATATAACTTCTGCTTAGTGTCTTTTATAAGCTGAAAGGAGCTCCTCTTCAATTTAGAGAAGAAATCACTGTCCAACCGCAGAAGTTATAACATAAACCAATTTCTTTTTCAAAAATTCAATAGGTCGTTTTTAGCAAATAATCACGTCATGTCCTTAGACAGACCTGAAAAGCGAATGGAGATAATGTATTCCTCACAAATGTAGATCATTATAGTCACTAAATGTATAGAATTTGGTAAGACAGAAACTTTTACAGTTATAAATTAAAATGGATCCTTATCACCATAATTTCACCCAGTAAACTTTCCCCATACTACATGAAAATTAGAAAATTTCATAAATCAGTTGCTCTAACCTGTTGCATGTTGGATTCTGTAAACATATAAGAAATGCCACATCTGGGATTAATCAATTTCAACATATTAGATATTACAAGTTACTATTGCATCAAGGCAAATTGGCACTCAACTACATGATTCCATTCAACGGAATCACTTAAAGAAAATTTACAAAGAAATGTTAAAGCACACAAAATATTTAAGTACTTACTACCATGGAAAAGGGATTAAACTAACTAAACAAATTTTAAAAAAAAGAGAGGATACTTTCAATACACTGTTGAGTGCTATTGAGCTTTGCGAGCTTGTCTGCAAGTATCTGCTCACTAAATACACTATTCATCCCACCACCAGCCACACAAACTACAATGAGATTGAAAACCCTAGCTTTATATCAAAATCTAGTAAAAAAAACGATCTTGAAACCCCAGGGCTCAATATGTAAACGGCACAATAGGGCTTGGAATTGCATCACCCAATTGAGCAGATGCAGAGAACAAAAATTGATACAAAAGGGGTGGAGATTCGGCTAATTAAATTCGGTAGAACAATTAAGAAATTAGAAGCAGAAGGAGATGAGAGAGAATGGGGCGTTTTACCCAGAAGGAGAAGAAAGATTTCGAGGGTCTGATGTAGATATGGAAAATTCTGCAAACCCTAGAAAAATAAATTATGGGTTTTACATGCTAGGTTATACAGAGCAGAGAAGAACGGATAGAGGATTATTTTTGTGTTGAAATTTGAGCATACGACGAAATTTTGTATTTCAGTTATATTATTATGTACAAATTGGGGGTTCGATTCATAGCTGGTAGAAGATACGTCCTCCGTCCAGAAAAATTAGAGTCTCAAACTTCTGTTTACGGCTGTCAAAGATTTAATTTGGAAATTTACTAATGTTTGCTTTTCAAAATTAAAAATACAATTTAATTTATCACATAATAAATTTTAAAATCGATATAACTCATTAAATTTTATAATTAAAATTTTTATTATATTTTATGCATGTATAATTAATATATCAAATAAAATTAAATAAATTCACATTAATTTAAAATTTAATATACCGTTATTTGACTTCATAAGTCAAATTGTATCTCTAATTTTAAAACGGAGATAATATTTAGTACTCTTACAATTTTGATATGTATATTAAAAAAAAATGGAATAAGATTATTCCCTTCTTATTTTGTGTTGATGAAAAATATGTTAGTCTATGTATGTGAAACGAATCTTGATATGTGTAGTAATGCTAGCGTTGGGAATCCCTCAGTTTCATAAAAGAGTTTTATTCATAAACTAGAAGTATGATTTTTGTTTTATATTTATCTATAAAAATAATAATAATTTGAGAGTTTTTTTCATAATTTTCGATTTATATTAATTCGTAATAATAATAATAATTTGATAATTAATAATAACATCATAATGAAATTTTAATGTATTAAAGACATTGTATAATTTTATAGTTTTATACTATTGCCATGACCAAAAAGAAGCAAGATTTTTTTTTGTAGAACAAAACATAAAGAAATGGCACTTTTCTTTGGTATAGATGAGTATTTATTTATAATAAGTTATAACCTGCTGATAATCAACTCAACTAAACCACATTAACTGCAAATTCTATTAATCCACTTCTCCAAATACGATATTAATTGCATCATGCAAACAACATTAGTAATTGAAAAGCGTAACACCACATGTCAAGGAAAAAAAACCAAAATTCAGCTTTGACAAATTAACACTTTCTTAAAGTTTATGTTATAAAAACTGAAAAGGTCGACGGCTATTGACGGCTATTGCATTTGAGACGAGCTGTGTGTGCACGCAGCAAAGACAACTTTTCACATTTGAGACAAGTTGTGTGTGCACGCAGCAAAGACAACTTTTCAGTGATCCCCCGGCAATGTTTTGATGATGTCAGAATCACCTGCACAAAAACAAAGCAGCACGTCAGTAAAAATGTCGGACCGATCGAGTAAAGTTCCAAATCTTCTGATCCTAAGCACTTTTACCTGGGTCAACAATGCTAAGACATGACACGCGAAAATACTTGCCACAAGCTGTCCCCAAGTCAACATTGTCTGTGCAAGCGTTCACCAGAGAAAATATGAGATTTTGCAATATTGCAAAATCCTTCAACAAATTAATGGAACTAACTCTCAAGATCAAGTGAATAGTTTTCACGCAAACCCAAAAGCCAGTATTACATTGGAATTACCATTTCATCAGTGATCAATATCACAATCAACAGACTCAGCGCAAAATTGAAATGATGATGGAATTAAATGACAGGTTTATAAGTCTTGCTTCAACCTTTTTAAAAACAGCTAGCATTCAGTTGGGGACATACACAACTTGTATTCTACACCATGGTGTTTAGAAAGATAATTGGAAACATGATATGCATACCAAAATGTCTTTCCATTGGGGGCAGATATTGCTTTCAAGTTTCGAGGCAATCAACACTTTTATTAAATAATATTCCTAATTTCAAACTAATTTACAAAAAAAGAAAAGTAGAGGAGTGTAGAAGAAATAGGTAGTGTTGTGCCCAAAGAGTTTCAGAGGGATTCTTTTAGTTACATGACTAGGTGTTACCAGCTGAGTGACATTTTTCTTTCTGTTAAGGAAAGTGTGCCCCGGGCTTCCAGCCAGCTCGAAAAGGATGAGAAAAAATAATTCAAATTTAACAATTACTTAAAATGAGATGTCAAAGCTCAACAAGTGAACGCACCAATCCCAGCTATACTTGAGTGAGTGGCATGACTCGTGAGGTTTGACAAACAAGTAAAACAAGTTAAAAAGTTCATAGATGAATCACCCAGCAAACTCATAATGTAAAGAATATATCACAAGGATGCAGGTAAAATTCACTATTTCACTACGACTGATTTCCATGGAAAATCAAAATGATCGAATTTACAAAGCAACAGAACAATACTGTGTGAACCACACAGTGAGAAAAGCGAGCATAGTTAAAGGCACAGAAGAAAAAATCTGAACACCAGTAATCAATGAAGAAATGCAAACCAGTTAAACAGTAGAAGTGTAAAACTTAAAGAAATCAACCACTTACTTCCATTATAATGGTGGACGCCAACTTTTGCAAGCATTGCATAGTACTCAATCTCAGATTTCCTTAATGGCGGACAATTGTTCGAAATGATTATCAGCTTTCCTGTCATTGCCAACAAATAACCAGAACACTAAATCTTGACCGAACAGACTGCTCTCAATTGTTATTGAGCTGAAGCTAGCGTTCTATAAATAATCAACTAGCATATCCACAGTTAATTATCTCTTTAGTTTTTACTCGTTCCTTTCCAATGTGTTAATCTAACCACCACAAAGAAATCCCCACATTCTGAAATATATAATAAAAATAACATAATAATTCCAAAAGATAACTAAATTTATTTGGGCTCTTATTTAAATGAGTTTGGAGTTCAAATTGTATATTGATACATACCTTTGGAGCTGCGAAGTGATTCGAGAACGGTTTTGTAACCAAGAGTGTATTTGCCACTCTTCATTACAAGAGCCAGCCTGTTGTTGATGCTCTCATGAGTCTTCTTCTACCAAAGCAAAACCGCAAAAAATCCAAACAATGAAAAATATATATTTAAAATTGAAGATAATAAAAGTGAAATTGAACGAAAAGGGAGAAGGAGTTTACAGTTTTCTTGCCGGCCACCATTTTTGGATACTCTTTTTCTGTATAACAGGAGATAGAACGATGATTATATATAGTTTGAGCTCGTATTTACTACTACATACTATAATGAGATGGAGAAGATCTTACTGTGATTAGGGTTTCTGCGACTTGGAGATAGAGATGAACTCTGGGAGCTGCGGCAAAAGAGAAAATTGCCCTGGTCAATTATTATAAGAATCCCAAATAGATGCACGTGTGAGTCACGTGGTTCCTGTTCACTATTCGGGTTCCGCTCCTCAGATTTTACTCAGAGATATCACATAATTTAAGTTATATAAAGTTCACACACATACAAGCATACATATTTACGGACCCTATTAGACTCACAGTATATTTATAAATATGTGTATATAAATATTATGTGACTCAATATTATCTGATAGTAGCATTGTTTTTTGAATAATACTAGAAACACAACTTATTCTACAACTATTTTACAATTTGTTGATGTGACATACTCCAACTCAACTTTTACGTGGGGCCGAAGACTACATTGAAACAATTTGTTCATCAATATAATAAGGTGAAGTATGCAATATCAGCAAATTGTAAAATAGTTGTAGAATGAGTTGTGTCTCTAGCACTACTCTTGTTTTTTTACTTATAAGACCTACCGACAATTTTGTACCGAGTACCAAATTTACACTAAGGAAACATTATTTATAGAATAGAAAAAAGTAATTTAAGGTATAACTTATCTAACTATCGAGTAAAATTTTAATAAAATGACTAGTTTTACTTTTTAAGATTAAATTTTTTATTTTTAAGTTTTATATATAATAAAAAATTAAATTATAAATTTTATATAAAACTATGTCATTTTGTTGAGTAGCTTTAGTCAGTGTGACTAAGATATGCTTTAAATTATCTTTCCTCGTTTAAAATTGGATATAATTATAAGAATATCTCACTTATTATATATTTTTTTTTAAAAATTATCATTAATAGTCAATCTAAAAATTAATATAAACATTCGTAATATATCATTTTACTTTTAGTAAAAAAATTATATCAGACTAAGCAAGCAAACCATTGACAAAGAGTTCGGGCTTTGTTTTTGGCTCAACCACTCAAGTTTATTTGTGAAGCCTAAAAAGAATAATTTTCTCTATTGACATTGTGTTGCTGGGTTTTAAAATGTATATAAAAGAAAAAAAATAGACGAAAAATAAGGTTTTTTTTTTAATTCTTGTGTTACTGAGTTTTTCAACAAACACCGGAAAAAAATATTAAAGGCGAACTTTGCACTTCTCTTGTCAATGTTTAGTTTTTTGTTTAAAAATAGACGAATTTTCACGATAAATTAAAATTTTGTATCTCAAATAATATGACAACATTATATTGGTTAACTAAATTTTTATAAGATTAAGTTATACTAGTCACCTTTGCACACAAAATAGTGTGTGTTGTATAAAAAAATTGGTAAAAAACATGAAAAATTGGCTAATGTATAAAACGATATTAGAATAAACGGGAGATAGAAAAAAGGTTGAGAAATTTTGAAAAGTTACTATCAACAAATTAGCAAGGATATGTATAGATAATATCTGTGTTAATATGAATAAATGGCAAAACTAATGAATTACTCATTGTAATTGACAAGTTTTGCTTAATACACTATTGATCTATTTATTTTTCAAATTACCCAATTCAACTAATTAAAATTTTGAAATTAGGTCATTCCGTTATAAAAATTGGATGGACGTTAAATTGCTTTAGTTTTTTCCTACGTGGCAACATAGAAATAAAGTTAAAAGGAAATATATACTGATGTGAAAATTCCTTAACAGTTGTGTAAAAAAACCAAAAACAAAAGAATTGACGTGGAAAATAAAAGGCAACACAAAAAAAAATTATTTTTTTGACTCATTTTTAACATTTCAATGTTTTAAAAAGGGCAAAAATGTAATAAAACAAAATAAAAACTAATAAAATTTGCTCATATTTGAATCGTTTATATTTCGAGTCGATCTCAAATCAAACTTTTAGTCGAGCGAGTACGAATCATGTCTGAATAAAGTCCAAACTATTTGATTCATTTTACAGCATTAACTTGAAAATGTGATAGGTGAAACACTATTACGTGGAGAGTTAATTGATGTTTTAGTTATTATACTAGTGTTTGATTTATATTCTGTGTTAACGCCAAGATTCGTCCACGCGCTCAATCACTAAGCGCGTCCAATCCTGCACAAAAACGGGTAAACACCAAAGCTTGACGGCTTGGGCCGCCGGGGGATAGCTCCGGTGTGAGAGTAAGTACAGGCTGACAAGGTTTAACAATGGAGGGATAAATTACTCTATTGCTGGAATAATAAAGTGTTGTGTACCTTATGAGGGTCTAGCCATATATTTATAGGTTCTCACATCCCTGCTTGAATCCACTTCCACATAGGATTAGGGTTCCCCCGTGTATCCTTTTCATAATAGGATAATACCAAATCTCCCAAGATATAGGAAGTCCAATCAATGCATGATTCTTCCTTTCATAAATAAAATCTCCATATAATTAGGAGCTTCAACATGGACCAACCGGACCCCCCATGGCCCAACCATAGCCTTAACCGAGGCCTAGCCCACCCCGGATCTTGAGTCTTCAAATATTTGGGCCCCAACATTGCCCCCCAGTCTTTCATAAAATGGAACATTTGATGGAAGAGTATATAGCCCTACCATGCAAGCTGTCCACCCCACCGGCTAAAATTTGATACTCTTTGTAACCCAAGGACTGATACTTTACGACCCAGCCCAGCCCATGAGACCAATTTAATCAACACCGGCCTACCTTACACGGCCTAACACCCTTTAATCTGTCCACGCAAGGAACCGGAACACCCAAACAGTCCCTCTATCTTCAACCCTTCATTTCCTCACGTGCCTCATCATTTTCCCCATTAATGCGCCGTCTTTCGGGATTCGGGACCAGCTGCCAAAAAGACATAATAAAACTCACCCAACACCCTTCCGTTCATACCTTTTAATATATTTGTTTTAAAAATTCCCTTTTCTCCTCCAACTCCTCTTCTCCGGCCAATAATACCCTACACTCCCTAAGTTATTTAGACATACAACAATGGCATCCTCCAGCAACCCTTCCGGTCCCCTCTCCGGCACTACTGACCCCATCCCTGCCGCTCCTTTGTCATCCATCTCAGTACCTACTACCATTACCCCCGCAACCCCCCTTACCTCTCCTACGGCCACTTTCACCAATGCAACCATCATGACCACCACCATCAAAAATATTCCCCCACCAGAAACACCAACGGAAAGTGACCATGAAAAAGCCCAACGCGAATACTCTGACGTATCCCAATTTCCCCAAATTAACACTATATCCCGACTGACAAGCGAGGCAATGGACGTCATTCGCACCAACTATCAGATCCCCGCCTATCACGAACTGAAAGCGCCCAATGCCAGTGATCGGATGTACCACACCACAGATGGCTGGACCGCCGTCCCTCTGACCCTGATGGAGAAGGGGATCCGTTTTCCCCTTCACCCGTTCATTCCAACCCTCCTTGGTTTCATAGGCGTCGGCTTCAGCCAGCTAGTCCCGAACTCATATATCCACATAGCCGCCTTTATCGCCTTTTGTCACGAGGCCGAAGTGCAACCCTCGGTTGACTTTTTCTTCAATCTGTTCAGCCTAGCAGGGACCCTCACTCCTGGCCTCAAGGTCCTCAGCAAAATAGCCAACAAGCTAAATACCCCCTCAAAGAGGTTCCGAAGACCACTGATGAACGCCCCTTCCAGTAACAAAAATTGGTATAAGGACTGGTTCTTCGTCCGAGGACCAGAAACACTTCGGCTGCCTAACTGGGCTTCCCACAAACGAGCCAACGTTCCCCTTGGAGATATGCAACAGGAACGCTTCCGCGAGATCACAAAACTGGTCAAAAAGCTACCCCTGAACGAGTGGAGCTTTACCCTTCTGACCAAGCAAGCCTGGCTCTTTAACCATAAGCGTAAGCCTAAGGACCACTTTAATTTTCCGCGTCGTATTCACACATATCTTTGATTATCATCTCTACCCTCCTTTTTGTTATGCAGTATCCCTCATCCGACCAACCTCCACTGAAGTGCGTGATCTGGAGGAGTATATGGCGGGAACACAGCCTACCGAAGCCACTATCACAGCTGAAGTGGCAGAACAGCTTACCGGACCTAATGCCGAGGTCCCAACTACGGTCACAAGCGTCGACGAGCCAGCCGAAGAAGACATCCCAGAAGTCTCTCTAAGGGTCAGACATAAAAGAAGAGCCTCAAAAAGGCCTCAGAGCAGCCTCAATCAATCCTTACCTACCCCTCGGAATCTGATCGATCTTCCGGCAAATGAGCGAGCACAAATCCTCCGAGCGAAGAAGAGACGAACCAAGATCAAACCCTTGACTGCCGAGGAACTACACGTTCCTTCCCCCAAAGTGCCGACCCCAGCTGCCGAGGTCAACATTACCCAGAAGCGCAAAACCATCGAGGATTCGTCCTCAGAGCCAGTAACCAAAAGACCTCATATGGAAGAGCCTTCCTCCACACATCCAATTCCACCCAATCCATCCGAAGAGGGCCCCACCACCAGATCATTTTATTCTGAAGACGCCCAGAGCTATCCTATCGACGCTCTCAACCATTTCAACCTCCAAGCCGACGACCCCCATTATACGGGCATGTCCTTCGATGCCCTCGTACTAAACGGCCTGGTGCAACAATGCAAGGTGACAATCTCTCCATTCTGCATTTTGATAATGTCTTTCATCGCTTGTACTTTTTCTTTAACCACTACAGAACTCCCCAGGCCAATGCGACATGGAGCCGGGTGCTCAAAAGATGGGAGGAACGAGATGCCGAAGGGACCCAGCTCGGCCAAGAGATAGAGAACCTTCGTTCTGCCCTCTCAGCAGAAGAGATTGCGCGAGCTGAGGCCATCTTTCTCAACGAACAGCTACATAATGAACTGTCTAGCCTACGCAACGAAAACATCAGTCTGAGAGAACATGCAGATCGTATGAACGCAGAAAATCAACTCCTCCGAGAAAAAGCCGACGCAGATAAAGCCAAAATCTACCAACAAAAGCAGGACAACACCGAGCTCCAACAGCAGATATTTGTCTTGACCAAACAAAAAGAAGACGCCCGGCGGTCAAATACAATTTTGGAAAAGCAATTAACTGAACTTATAGCCACAGCCGAGCCACCCTTTACCGAAGAGTCCAAACTTCGGGCTATTAACGAGTATAAGGAATCGGCAGAATTGAACGAGAAAGTTATGCAGATGTACACCGAGGGTTATGAGGCCTGCCGTTCCCATGGTAAGGCCAAGATGGCCGAGCGTTGCCTTAACCCGGCCCTGCTTGATTCCTCGGACTCCGAAAAAGATGCCAACGATGATCCCTCAGACTCGGAATAGGGCTCTTTGTAAATATTTTCTTTTCCTGTAAACAAATTCGTTTTAATGAAAACATTCATCCTTTTGTCTTTACTCCTGAAATTACATTTATATTCATCATGAAATAATCGTAAGTAATGAAAAGTTTGCTTTGCCCCCCGAGGCTAAATTATTCCAACCATAGGCCTCTGAAGTCCTTTTCTCCGAGAGCCGAAGGAACATCATGAAAAATATTCACACCGCTCCGAAGAGGCGAAGGAATCCCACCTTATTCACTCCGATGTGCCCTCTCTCCGAGAGCCGAAGACACACCGAGAAAATTTGCTTGTAAGAGAAGCCCACCATAGTCACTCCGATGTGCCTTCTCTCCGAGAGCCGAAGGCACACCAGGAATGTTCCAAGACGCTCCGAAGAGGCGCTGGAACCCAACCTTTAGACACTCCGATGTACCCTCTCTCCGAGAGCCGAAGGTACACCAGGAAAAGTTGCTTCTATCGCGAAGCCCACCAAAGCCCCACTGATGACCTTTTCTCCGAGAACCGAAGGCACATCAGGAAAAGTCCTTCACTTCGCTACAGAGAGACGAAGGAATTCTGCCGCGGATCCTCCAATGACCTTCTCTCCGAGAGCCGAAGATACACTGGGAAAAATAAAAACTCCGCTCACATGAGACGAAGGGTCTTCCCCCATAGCACCAAAGACCGATCCGCTGATCGGTTAAGCAGGTTTTGGTCCGTTGATAGACAAACATGAACACAGAATAAGTTCAAACGGAGAAAAAATGTTTCTTTTATTGATGAATCCCTGGCACTATTACAGACGCTTGACTCTGAACTCGGGATAACCGAATACCCTATGATATGGAGGATTCTTCTTACTGAAAATATTTCCTAAGTCTTCCGGCATGCCAGGTATTCTGGACATCTTTGCCGTCCAATGCCCGAAGGCGGTAAGTGCCAGGCTTTGGTACTCCTGTGATCTCATAAGGCCCTTCCCAACTTGGCATTAGTTTTCCTTGATTTTTGGGCATGGAGGCCTCTACTTCCCGCAAAACAAAATCTCCGACTTCGAACCTTCTCAATTTTACTCCCCTGTTATAGTGCCTAGCCACCCTGCGTTGGTAAGCAGTGAGTTTCACCAAGGCAGCCTCTCTAACTTCCTCAAGTAGATCCAGATTGGCACGAAGTCCGTCTTCATTATATATCTCTTTGTACTGGCTAACCCGAAGGGAGGTGGAACCGATCTCTACCGGCACTAAAGCATCTGTCCCATAGGCGAGCCTGAAGGGGGACTCACCAGTGGTGGATCGAGGTGTGGTTCGATAGGCCCACAAAACGCTGAGCAGTTCTTCCGGCCATCTTCCCTTTGCTTCGTCGAGTCTTCGTTTGATTCCATTCAGTAGAGTTCTGTTAGTGACCTCGACCTGTCCGTTAGACTGAGGATGTGCCACTGAGGTCTTTCTGTGCTGTATACCGAGGTCGGCCAAGAATGATTCGAATTTAGACCCCACGAACTGTCGGCCGTTGTCTGAAACTACCGCCATAGGTATGCCGAATCGAAACACAACACATTCCTTTAGGAATTTCAGGCACTCTTGTTCCGTGATCAACTTGAGTGGTTTGGCCTCTACCCATTTTGTCATATAGTCAATTGCCACAATGACGAAACTCACTTGCCCCTTTGCTTTTGGTAATGGCCCTAGTATATCAACCCCCCAAACGGCGAAAGGAATGGGTGATAATACCGAGTACAATTCTTCTGGCGGTTGATGTGTGATAGGGCTATTCAACTGGCACTTCAGGCACTTCTTTACGTACTCAGAAGCTTCCTTGAAAATTGTGGGCCAATAATATCCTTGCCGAAGTACTTTGTAGGCTAAGGATTTGGCTGCCATATGATCCCCACATATCCCCTCATGAACCTCCCGGAGGGCATATTCCGTTTCGGAAGGCATTAGACACTTTAGTAATGGGGATGAATAGGCCCTTCGATACAAATCTCCATCTATTAATACAAAATTTGCACTTCTGTGTTTGACCTTTTTGGCCAGCAACCGATCCGAGGGCAGTACACCATCTGCGAGATAGTCCAGGTATGGAGCTATCCAGCTAGTTGAACGCTCTATACACATCACCTCAGTATGCTGGACACTTGGTTTATTCAGTGTTTCCAGGTAGACCGAACCGCTGAAGGTACTGGCTTCGGTTGTGGCCAATCTGGCTAATGCATCTGCTATGGTATTGTCTGCCCGATCTACCCCCTGAAAATCAAAGAACTCGAGCCTCTGCAACCAATCCTTGGTTTCCGCCAAATATTTCACCATTCTGGATCCCCGGGCCTCATACTCCCCAGATACCTGTTTAACGATCTGTTGGGGCCCAAATATTTGAAGACTCAAGATCCGGGGTGGGCTAGGCCTCGGTTAAGGCTATGGTTGGGCCATGGGGGGTCCGGTTGGTCCATGTTGAAGCTCCTAATTATATGGAGATTCTATTTATGAAAGGAAGAATCATGCATTGATTGGACTTCCTATATCTTGGGAGATTTGGTATTATCCAATTATGAAAAGGATACACGGGGGAACCCTAATCCTATGTGGAAGTGGATTCAAGCAGGGATGTGAGAACCTATAAATATATGGCTAGACCCTCATAAGGTACACAACACTTTATTATTCCAGCAATAGAGTAATTTATCCCTCCATTGTTAAACCTTGTCAGCCTGTACTTACTCTCACACCGGAGCTATCCCCCGGCGGCCCAAGCCGTCAAGCTTTGGTGTTTACCCGTTTTTGTGCAGGATTGGACGCGCTTAGTGATTGGAGCGCGTGGACGAATCTTGGCGTTAACATTGGCGCTAGAAGGAGGGCTTTTTCAATCACAACCAACGGTTAACCATAAAACATGGTGAATAGCAAAGAAGTTTCTGGTAAAAGACAGCCATCGGCGGCAGCAGCAGCACAAAGAGGCTCGGTGAAAGATAGGTTAGGGCCATCTAGCATCCACTCACGACTTGGCCCTCAGAACAATTCGGTTGGCTCCCAAGTAGGGGGCCACCCCCGCTGCCCAACGAAGACTGTTCCGCACCACCAGCCAGGAAAAAAGAGATCGGATACAGGTTAAAGGCGCCCAGCCTCGAACCCACCCCTTCGAAGATCGTGAAGCGGCCATAGCTAGAAAGATGAAAGATATAGAGACACAGAACAGGCCCTAAAGTCCTCCGGGTGCAAAAGGAAGAGCTCGCCAGACAGGTGTTGATATAGGTCGAAGATGAGGCTTCCAGCCACCCTAAACACTTGGGGAGAGGGAGGTCTCCACGCCGAGGATCCCAAGGGCATGACACCCACACCAAGACACCGAGAAGAGGCTTCGGAGCCGCTCTCGGAAAAGAAGCAGATCCGGAGATCGTCGAACCAGGAGACGTTCGAGAACACACTGCACTAACAGTTCTCGGCACGATAACCGGAGCTATCAGAAGGTCATCGCCAGGACCGAAGACACGACAGTCCCCGTGGAAGCGGACTCATCAGGAGGTCCAAGCATCAATGCACCATCCGAAAGATGGTCTCCAAGGCAGTCCTCGGCATGATCAAGAAAGAGACTGCAGAAGCCCTCAGAACCGGAGAGACCTGAGAGAAAAGTTGTCCCCGAAGAAGAGTTCGGACCCAGCTCTGGCGGCCGTAGAGGTGTTGACAAGGAAGACTAGAGGACATGCAGGAAACAGTTGATCGCGAGCCAGCAGGAAAAGGTAACTTCGGGGAAAGAAAGCCTCCTATTCTCCGAAGAAATCCTTCGGGAAAAGGGTGACCTCATAAAAGACTGCCGTACATCGAGAGTTATGACGGGACGGGCGACCCCTATGAGCACAGCCAGACATATGGACAGGCTGTTAGATTATTACGACTACACTGATGCGGCAAAATGTAACACCTTCTCACCTCTCTAAGGCGAGATGCCCGACAATGGATGACACACTGGCCCCAAACTCAGTCTCGTCATGGGAAGAACTATGTGATAAATTCCACGCCCGATTTGGGAGTAATAGAAAGAGAGGGAAGCCTACTGGGTCGTTGGCCCAAGTCAGACAACATTCTAACGAGACGCTCTCTCAGTACGTGAAGAGATTCAGGAAGCGGTCGGGCAGGTAACCGAACTTAATGATCTACAGGCCGTAGGATCTTCCAGAACGGTGTTGGATCTGGTTAGGTCCGAAAAATTAATGAAAAAACTGATGTTCAAACCACCCGAGGAGTTTAGCCGAAGCCTTTGAAAAAGCCAGAAAGCTTCATAACTAGGAAGAAGCCATGGAAAGTCTGAAACGAGGCTCTACGGAGAGACCCAAAGTAGAAGGAGAAGAGCAAACCCGAGGGAAATTCAAGGCGATATGGAGGCGATAGATCGGGAGGCTACCCAAAGCGGTATGACAACAACAAAGGGTCGAGGGGAACCCGGCCCCCTCTGCCAAGAGATCAAGAAGGAAGGGTGTACACTCTACTTAACACCCCTCGACCCGACATCCTGGAGCACTTAAAGAAACAGCCGGGTTATCAGAAGCCAGATGACGGCTACAAGCCTAAGAAAGAGTATTCCGGCAGGTACTGTGATTACCACGAGTGCATGGGACATTACACCGAAGATTGTTTGGCGTTAAAAATTTGATTGAAACAAACGTACAGCACGGAGGCCTGATACGATTCGTTTCGGGAAGAGAACAGACTCGAAGACAACTACCCCAACTCAAGCCGATCAGCAGCCCCAGCCGAACCCAACACAAGGGGCTCGCCATGTGGTCGATGTCATAACGGGAGGCATGATGGGGAAACTTTCGGGGCAAAAGCGACGCAATTATCTAGATGCGGTGATGTCTGTGGCAGACCAACCCGCGAGACAGGAGAGTCTTTCCCAGGTTCGGTCATATCCTTCACGGACGAGGACTTCCCTACCGAGCCGATCGAACCGCATGAAGGGGCATTGGTGATCACGGCACAAGTAGGGTCAGTGGATATAAAAAGAATGATGATAGACAACGGATCATCAGTAGATATTTTGTACGCTCATGCCTACCAGAGGATGAGTTTGGATGGAAGGAAGATGGAGATCGGGCAAGAATCTCCCCTCTACGGCTTCAGCAACGAACTAGTTAAAGTGGCAGGGACCATTGAGTTGCCGGTTATCTTCGGCACAGCTCCTCGACAGGCGGAAATCAGATGCCGATTCTATGTGGTACATGTTGACTCGGCTTACAACGCTATCCTTGGGAGACCCACATTGACGGCCCTCCAGGCGGTAACTTCCATACCCCATTACAAATAAAGTTCCCTACCCCGCATGGGATTGGAGAAGTAGCAGGGGACCTCGATCTGGCGAAGAGGTGTTACCGGAATTCCCTGATCACCTCGGGCGTGGGGGTCAGCAAGCAGAAGCAAACTATGGCAATAGAGATCGAGCCCTTTACCGAAAGTAGTCAGGAGCCATTAGTTACCCCGGCGGAGAGACCGAGGACGTAGAGTTGGTACCAGGAACCAGACAAAATAGTAAAAATCGGGATGGGGCTGCCAGCGTCTTTTCGGACCCATCTGATAAAGCTATTGCAGGGCTATGCTGACATCTTCGCGTGGGCCCCCAGCGACATGCCGGGGGTGGATTTAAAAGTGGCCGAACACAAACTTCATGTAGACCCAGCAAAGAAACCAGTTCGACAAAAGAGAAGAATCTTCGCCCCCGAGAGACAGAGGATAATTGATGAGAAAATAGCAAAACTATTAGCGGCAGATTTCATATTTGAAATAGACTACCCGGAGTGGATGGCGAACGTAGTCTTAGTTCAGAAGCAGAATGGCGGGTTTGCATCGACTACACTGATCTAAACAAAGCATGCCCGAAAGACTTCTATCCGCTGCCACATATCGACCAGCTAATCGATGCCACTTCGGGGTATGCACTGCTTAGTTTCATGGACGCATTCTCAGGCTATCACCAGATCTCAATGTGCAAGGAAGATATACCAAAGACGGCCTTTATAACCCATCGATCGGTATATGCTTATAAGAAGATGACATTTGGCTTATTAAACGCCGGGGCCACTTACCAAAGAATGATGAACTATGTCTTCCGGAGCCAGCTGGGAAAAACTATGGAAGTATACGTAGATGACATGATCGTGAAAAGTATGTCAGTCCGAGGGCATTTGGATGACTTGGAGAATTGCTTCCAGACAGTTCGGCATTATAACCTAAGATTGAACCCTACAAAGTGTACTTTTGGGCTGGGAGCCGGAAAATTCTTGGGTTACATGATCAGTCAAAGGGGGATAGAAGCCAATCCCGAAAAAATTAAGGCCATCCTGGATATGAAGTCCCCACAATCGTTTAAAGACGTTCAGCGTCTAACCGGGAGGATAGCAGCTATGAGGCGATTCATATCCAAATCAGCAGAGAGATGTCTGCCGTTTTTTGATACTCTGAAGGGGCCGAAGAACGCAAAGAGTTTTCAGTGGACAACAGAATGTGAAGATGCGTTTCAAGAGATAAAAAGATATTTATCTTCGGCACCTTTGCTGGTGAAACCTGTTCCTACAGAGCCCTTATACTTGTATTTGGCGGCAAGTTCTTTAGCAGTAGGGGCTGTACTGTGCGGGAGATTGGGGGTAAAGCACCCGGTTTATTACATAAACCACTCCCTCAGGGATGTAGAAACAAGGTATCCGAACCTGGAAAAATTCGCCTATGCCTTAGTAATAGCAAGCAGGAAGCTCCGACAGTATTTCCAGGGACGGTTGATAGTAATCTATACAGATCAGCCTTTGAAGAAAGTTTTGGGACGACCAGAGGTCTCTGGGAGACTTGCAGCTTGGACTATGGAATTGTCCCAATTCATGCTAGAATACCACCCTCGGACAGCAATCAAGGGACAAGCCTTAGCAGATTTCGTGGTGGAATGCTCCTTCTCGGAAGCAGACGATAGCTCGAAGAAAGCTGAGGGGATTGAAAAAACGGTGGCCGCTATTCTGCCAGGGCAGAATACTTGGACCTTGTATACGGACGGATCAACGACTTCGGATATTAGTGGAGCCGGGGTCATCTTGACGAGCCCCGAAGGGTTCAAAATTCAACAGGCGATCAGATTCGGATTCAAAGCAACGAACAATGAGGCTGAACCCGAAGTCGTTGATCCGTCCGTATACAAGGTCCAAGTATTCTGCCCTGGCAGAATAGCGGCCACCGTTTTTTCAATCCCCTCAGCTTTCTTCGAGCTATCGTCTGCTTCCGAGAAGGAGCATTCCACCACGAAATCTGCTAAGGCTTGTCCCTTGATTGCTGTCCGAGGGTGGTATTCTAGCATGAATTGGGACAATTCCATAGTCCAAGCTGCAAGTCTCCCAGAGACCTCTGGTCGTCCCAAAACTTTCTTCAAAGGCTGATCTGTATAGATTACTATCAACCGTCCCTGGAAATACTGTCGGAGCTTCCTGCTTGCTATTACTAAGGCATAGGCGAATTTTTCCAGGTTCGGATACCTTGTTTCTACATCCCTGAGGGAGTGGTTTATGTAATAACCGGGTGCTGCTTACCCCCAATCTCCCGCACCAGTACAGCCCCTACTGCTAAAGAACTTGCCGCCAAATACAAGTATAAGGGCTCTGTAGGAACAGGTTTCACCAGCAAAGGTGCCGAAGATAAATATCTTTTTATCTCTTGAAACGCATCTTCACATTCTGTTGTCCACTGAAAACTCTTTGCGTTCTTCGGCCCCTTCAGAGTATCAAAAAACGGCAGACATCTCTCTGCTGATTTGGACATGAATCGCCTCATAGCTGCTATCCTCCCGGTTAGACGCTGAACGTCTTTAAACGATTGTGGGGACTTCATATCCAGGATGGCCTTAATTTTTTCGGGATTGGCTTCTATCCCCC
>JAINUT010000137.1:0-45512 GCA_020205555.1 Panax stipuleanatus | reverse complement strand
CAGCAAAATTTAGATACAGTTGCGAGAAGATGGGAAGATATGAAAGCTTGATTGACACCACGTTTTTGTACCTTCGGATTATAAGCATCGAGCATATTTACAATTAACTGAGTTGATACAAGAAGTAAATTTGTAGCCGAGTACTTCACTGTTCTACAGTTTGGTTACACGGTCTGAATTCCCTTGGTTGAAGAAGTTTTAATCTACATGTACCGTCGAGGATTGAATCTGGATATTGCAGGTGGTGTAGTTTCAGGTAAACTCTTGCTCTTGGATGATGTTGTTCAAGTGTCACTCAAGTAGAGGATAATTTGAAATATGCCTTCAATACAAGTCCAACTCGAAGAGAGCGTACTTTTGTGGAGCCTATTTTAAATAGGCCAGTGGAAAGACCATCAGCAAGCCCTTTAGCTACTAGCAGGCCTAATCGTACCCCAGGTTCTTTTAATGTTAGCAACAACCTTACGTCTAGGTGCTATAACTGTCGTGAATTTGGACACATTTCTTTGGAGTGTCCTTCCTCGAAAATGAATGTTGCCTCTTCTCCCTCTAGGCAACTTGCTATTGTTGACAAAGCATGCGGGAAAGCTAACTTAAACGAAGATGTTTGCAAGTCAATAGAAGACGAATATGAGCCCGATGAACAAGATTTAGAAACAAATGCTCATTTGGAAGGATGTTTGTGTTTTTCGACATTTACTTGTTATTCAAGAACATAAGGATGATCCTAAAATTCATGGGCGAATTTTTCAGACGAGAGTCATATGTGTGGGACAAGTGTGCTCTCTTGTGATTGATACTAGGAGTTGTACGGATGTTATCTGAGGAAGCAGCTGGAAAATTGGGTTAACGGTTGAGCCTCACCTAGAGCTGTATGATGTTACATGGATTACCAATACAAGGTTGCAGGTAACCAGAGGTGTTTGGTTATATTTTTCGTTGACAAGCTTAAGGATACCGTTATTTGTGATGTTCTACCACTTAAGGTTTATCACATTATCTTAGGTCGTAAATGGTTATGGGATCGTCATGCGCAACATGATGCTCGTGTTAATATCTATTTGATTAACAAGGCGATACCAAATTCACTCATATTTGTGCTCTCGACATGCCAAATTTGAAGCGTACAAAGACTTCCTTGGTGATCCGACGTGATTATTCTTGTGTTGATGTTCATAACTCGACGAAGTCAAGTTTGTTTCAGCGGAGGAGAACTAATGTAAGACGCCCATGAAAGTTAGTTAGGACAACTTAAGAGGCTTTAGAATCCCATGAATTAGAAGTTGTTTAGTTTGCAATTATCTTATTTAATTTGTAGTTATCTTATTAGAGTCCTAGTTAGGTTAGGAAAGTTGTCTAAGAGTATTATAAATAGCAATGTACTTCATTATTTTGATACATTGAATGATTAATTGATTAAGTTTTGTGTGAGAATTGTCTGTGATATTTTATCCTTCGTCCCAAAACCTCCATCCCCATCACAATCTCATAGAAACTTTCCTCCCGCTTTAGTTGCTATCTTGTAATAGTTTTAGCTCAACTCCCAAGCATGGTTGTATGACAAAGCAAAAAGCCCCTCAAACTTAAAAGCCCTCGAGAATTCAAAATATATAGCAAAAGCCTTCAAGGCGACGTAATTACTATTGACTCTTGGACAAAGCTTTTCAAATCTTGTCTCACTAATGCCAGGATGTGCCCAGGCAGACATAGTAAGCTTTCTTATGTTAGGGAGGTTGGTGATGGGATAGCCTCAGAATTCACCACACTCCATACTTGGACCGAGGAATTATACTATGATGCAAGAAACGGGGTTTCGTTGAAATGTGGTCACCACTCACCAATATGGATCATGCTTCAGCTTTAACATTGTGATTGAGAAAGAGGTATATGGTCTCTGAAAATGTCAAATGCAGAATACGCGTAATCATTCAGTCATGTCATAATGCTTCACATATGTGATTTCTCTAGTGCAGGTAATCAACTTTGTGATCTGGATTTTAAAATTTAAATCACTCAAAATTCTTTTGGTAATCGCATTTTCCCCTTTTAAAAGGTATTATACCAAATCACCAACTGAAGTCATATCTAAAAACCATGTCATTCTATCTTAACTGTAGTCCCTTGGTACTTCCTAGAACTAACATACTTTGACCCTTTACTTGATTGTGCATAACACATCAATTCTCCTCAAGCCTTCTCAACTGCGGCATAACCTCATAAAATTGAAGACAATACTAGTAACTGAAGTAACAACAGCAATGATTGCATCTGTGTGATGCTAGTACCAACTAAAAGAAGGTGATGTTTATCTTGACCTTAGAAAATGTCATCAAGCCTTGAAACAAAAAAAAGTAAAAAAAAGAAAAAGTAGGGTTTTTTATTTTGAGGGGGGGGGGGCTATTTTGTTTAAGTACTATTTCCAGACAATAAATGTTGTAATTCTAATGCCCCTTCTAGTATTTTAAATCACTAAATGAGTGCACAAACTTATCAACATTGTGTCACAATTCTCTAGGCAAACCGCAAATCTTCATGACGTAAAATCTATTTGGAGCAATATTAACTAACCAAGTTGTGGTCTTATTTTCGGAGTCTTTGGACGCACTTTACAACTTCCGATAAAGGTGCAGTTCTAAATATAGCAATTGAAACTCAATGATTTCCTTTTATAATAGATTGAAGAATAATAATTCCACGGAAGGAATATATGGTTACTAAATTCTTACACAATGGTAAATACTGAAACTGTAACAGAATTACAAATAATGAGGATAAAAGAGCAAGATAAAAAGAAATAAATAAATGGTGGCACATGTAATAGACACAGTGATTAGGTTCAAAAATATGTGCATTGAAACCCAAAGTTGTAACAATCACCATGACTAATGCAACTACAGAAACATCAGGTCATATAAAAACAAGTGAACTTTCCCTTAGCATGTCTAAAGCTTTAAAAAGAACTATCATAAGAACACTATATTTCAATGATAAGATTCTATCATCAACACTAGAGCATACCGTCGAAAATATAAACTCATCTTCAAAAAATGGTACTGCATCCATTGAAACAAAATTGCTACCAGCGTATCCTATATGCTGCCTTAAGAATAACCTGCCATGTAAGCATGTAAAAGTCACTACTGGTATGACTAATGCTGCTAAGGTATTATTCATATACCAAAGCATATATCAAATAAATACGTTTAATAAGTAACACAAATCTCTTAAACCAGCCTAATATCTTCCTTTACCAAAACCTTAATTCTCCTACGGAATTTCTTGTGGGCACTTCTGGAAGATTGAAGAGTTCGATTAAACTAAACATAGACTTGATTGCAATTTAAAAGTTATCGAAGTTCCACATCTTTTATATGTTTTGTTCTGCAAACAATCAACCTGTGTGCTGGTGCCCCAGGGACGAAATGCGGCAGGATCTTCAAACCCATAATAAATGAAACCTTAAATATTTTTGTTCTTGAAAGCAATCATCTTATAATTTGGGGAATTATGTACATAAACGCATGCGCAAACACACAATTTATAGTAATTACAACATACAATCTTTCAAGATATCTTTTTAAAAAGACTAAAAGAAAATGTTATAGTTTCTGATTTCTGAATGGCCTAACATTAAATTTGAAATTGGTGAACAGTTGATGCCAATGATTACACATAAGTGAAAGAAATGGCTGAAGTGATTAAGTGAAGAAATGAGCATATTTAATTGTAACAAATTGATCAAAGGTGTTTGATCTTCAATGTGTGAGTTTTGGTGATCATCAAACAATCTACTAATCAGTTAAATAGATATACATGTCACAACTATGGATTATACATAAATAAAGGAAATGATTTCAAGTGATTAGGTAAAAAAGTGATTATAATTTATTGTGACAAATTGATAGAAGAGCTTTAACGATTATCAAACTAGCTAAAAACACAATTGTAAAGGAAAATGCATATATATAAAAATATTATATATATACACACATATATACGTACATTAACAAGAAGAAATACGCAACAAAACACACAAATTAATGATGAAATGAATTATAAAAAGCGCTGATTCTGAAGATTTAAACAGGGAGAAGAATTTAAATTACTCACAGTGCGGAATTGAAGCGGCTAGGGTTAGGGATTCCGCTTGCGAATTTGATGAATATAACCAGAGAGAAAGAGAAGCTAAAGGGTTTGCTGTCTTCACTATCAGGCACCTGTCACGAGCAGAGGAAGCGGCAATTGACCACGGGATTGCTACCAGTGGTGACGTCGATTGGAGCTCCTCCTTTTGTCAATTAGACTTAAACGGCTCCGTTTTGCCCTCCGGATGGCATCTTCGGTCCCAATTGACAAATTCAAGATAAATGATACTCCGTCAAAAAAAAAAAAGTTTCATTTATTTTTTATTAATTTTTAAAACTATAATATTTAAAATTAATGTGAATTTAATTAATCTTGATTGGTGTAATAGTTATTATTATAAAATGCTTAAACAACACTATTAAGAGCAAATTGTTACTAAAAAATTATAATAATTAAATTGACATCACAATGTAAATTGTAAATTTCAGAAATGAACTAGAGTCAAAATTAAATTTAAATTCAAATTCTATTTTCCCCCTTGTGAATGGTGGGAGAGGGTTGACCGGTTGAGGGTAAGGTATAAATGAATCGAGTTAAACCGGATATTGAGTTGTTCAGATTTGGTTCACAAAATTTATCGAGTATAAAATAAGATTTAATTTAAGTTTATTTTGTTATCGAGTCGAACACGATTTCGAATCAAGCACGAGCAGTTTGAACTTTTCGAACGAATATGATCCGAGTATCAATAGAAAATTATAATTCGAGGAGGTTCGAGTAATTTATCGAACTTTAAAATTTGTTCATATTTGAATAATTTATATTCTGAGTCGAACTCGAATCGAACTTTTAGTCGAGCGAGTACGAATCAAGCCCGAATTGTTTGTCCATTTTTCAGGCTTAGTTGAGGGAAATTAAGATTGGTTAAGATTTGTAGAAATTTATGTATAAAAAAAAGTATGCATAAATATGAATTAATTACCTTGAACTTTTAATTTTTTTACATTTTAGGGATTGTCTTCTTAATATTTTCAATTAGGGATTAAATTTTTAATTTTCACTTTGGGGATTGTTTTCTTAATTTTTTAAAATAGGGAATTAAACTTTTAATTTTTTTTAATTACGTTTAATTGATAGTGTCACATCAAAAAACTGATTACATGACAGTGACACGTGACTAAAAAATATTTATGTGTAATATTGACACGTCTAATTTATATATTTTTTTGGTTATTTTTCCTCCTCTTATTACAATTTGAAACAAGTTTCTCAAAAGAGAATATGCATATGCATGATTGTTGTGTGGTGGACGGAGTTTTTTTTTTCTTTTCAGAATATGCTTTTCTTTTCTTTTCTTTTCTTTTCTTTTTGACAGGATTGATGTTGTTTCTTTTAAATTTAATTCTAATTTTCGATACTTGCAACGTTTACATTGAGACATATTTGGCCTTAAGACAGATTATGGGAAGAGCAAGAATACATTTAGGCCATCTTTGTTTGTAAAAGATTATAATTCTGTGATTATAATTTGTGAGATTATAATAATAAGATTATTAATTATAGGATTATAATTCCGGGATTATAATGTATCATTAAACATGATATTAAATAATCATCATATTAAGTTATTTTATAATCCCTAGATTAATAGTTCCAAGTCTAAATTTAAAAACAAACAAAATACTTGAATTAATATGCATATCACAAGTATAATCCTTGCAAACAAACATAGTCTTAGGAAATTGATATTTTCGCATGTATTTTTGATATTTTCACATAATTCTCTCTCACATGAGCATATAGTGGTTCACACCTTCATGTGAGAAGGAACCATATAAAAATTTTAAAAATACATGCGAAAATAGTGTTCCCCTACATTTATTGACGGCAAGGCCGTAACAGTAAGGGAGTAGCTTGGGCCGGGCAAATATAATTAAGAAAATGATATATTGTGACTTTATATATCGCTTTTTTATTGCGAGTTATATGAATAAATTTAATTCATAATACTTTTACGATATATTTGATATGGTGATCGAATTTTATAATCTTATCCAATTTCATGTATTGATAGGTCCAATCGTAACTCGGCTAAAATGTTTCGCAATATATGGCATAACTCATATAATTATGAGTACTGCTATACATTGCGAAAGTTTTCAACCGAATTATGATTGCGACGTATGTGCATACACGAGATAGGTAGGAATTAAGAAATGTCTTACTTCAATTTATTTTATCTTGTCGCATATACTTCCACATTGATCGCAATTCAACTTCGTCAAATAATTGTCGACATATATATCATTTTCCTATAATTCTCTATCTATCTATCAATGTTATAAATCGAGAGGAAAAATAACTATTTTTTATTTATAACAATTTTGTAAATCTTATTCCCATCTATTTAACAAAATACAAATGATTTTGAATTTTTCGCTCATTTAATAAATCATCTGGGCCATACAAAGTTTGGGATAAATCACACCGTCGCTGTAGTGCCGGAGGCACGGGACACAGCTAGTATATATATATATATATATATATATATATATATATATATATATATATATATACAACCGTCGTCTATATCGTCGCTAAAAGCTAAGACGACGGTTGTATATATAGCGACGGACCGAACCGTCGCCTGGTCCGTCGCTAAAGGGGTAAGCAAGGGATGTTAGATAAAGGGTAAGCTTAAGATCCGGACCGTATATATATATATATATATATATGGACAATAATTAATAGCATCTATTGTTATGGATTAAAAAGTGATATATAACATCTACACTTTCTGTAATTGAAATTGGGAATACGCCGTCCGCTAGTCCGCTAGTAGTACTAGCGGACGTGGTAATTATAAATTCTGGACTTTTATACCCCAATCCGCTAGCACTACTAGCGGACGCATCTTCACGAACACGCTGCAGCTAGCGATTTGTTATGCTCTGCGATTTGGGCGAACTACTAGCGATTTGGTGCGATTTGGTTTGGTTTACAACAGGTTTGGTTTACAGCAGGTTGCAATTGAAATCTTCCTTTGATCTCCATAGATACACTTTCAAGACTTCCTTGACAAATATTCCCCTCGTTTCCATCATCAGATCTCTGCTTATCACCTGTAGGTTTGGTTTGTTTTGTTTAAATTTCCCTTTTTCTTTCTAGGATACTATTGAGTACAAAGATTTTCGTCTCTTTTTTTTTTCCCATTTTATTTGCAGTTCCCTTTACGGCTCTTTTGCTTAATTTCCAAAAGTTTTAATACAAAACAAACTTACGAAGCCAATACATTTAGAATTTTCTTATAGAAACTTATTATAGCCAAAAATTAATTTCTCTGGATGACATAATGAATTTTGAAAATTTCTTTTTATAACTTGATTGTTTTGGCTTCTCAAATTTCATGCTTAGTTCCATATCAAACTGCAAACAATTTTTGATCCCTTTACTGCGTTAAAACTGTTGCTGCAAGATTTGATTACCTGTTGCTGCAAGATTTGATTTGGGAGGAGTTGTGCTGTGTTAAAATTGCTAAGATTTGATTTTAAAATTGCTGAGATTGATTTGGGAAGAGTTGTGCTGTGTTAAAAGTGCTGCGTATAGAACAGTTACTACCGTCCGCTAGTACTTCTAGCAGACCATGTAATCTCATTTAATTTGACTTTGCTAAATGGGGGCATATGGGTCCAATTGGACCAGAATCCTTTCCATTTCAAGTGAATGAAGACTCTTTATTTCATAGTTCATATTTAAAATGTGTTGAAATGTGGTATCATGCTGACATGAGAAGGAGCGCACATTTTAAATTTGGACCATGAAATAGATAGTCTCTATTTACTTAAAATGGAGAGGATCTTAGTCCCAAAATTTATACTAACTGCATCCGCTAGAAGTCCAGCCCTTCATGTTTCTAATGGATGATTAAGATGTTATATGCCACTTTTTGAGCCATAGTAAATAGATGCTATGGATTATTGCCCTATATATATATATTCTTTCCATATATCCCATATTTTTTTATCCCTACTTTCTTTCTCTTACTCTCTTATCCCTTTCACTCTCTCACTCTCTCATCCTTTTAGAATAAATCACAAATGTAATACGAGTGCAATTAACTAGAACTAGTATCAACATAAAGACCATGTTATCCTCATTAATTCTGCAAAATATTAAAAGTATTTCTATTGTTAAAATCAATTACATTTCTCAAATATTTAATTTTGTATTGATCATTGCACACACATTCTCTGTTTTTTTATGGGCAAAAATAAATTTCATTAACACCAAAAAAATATAATACAACATGACAAATTCATTAGAGTTGGATTGGACCGCTATTTGTTTACCTATATCAACCTTGATATATTAAAAAAAAAACACCTACACAACTAAATTATATCATTATAAAATCCATCACACTAATTTTCATACTTCAACGCAAATTTCAACATAGTTTTTACCATGCTTTTATTTCTGAAGTTGGAAGCAGGAATTTAAGGAAGCCCAAATAGAACGTACAACTGTACATTGAAACCCCTCAACTTCAGCTAGTAATTAAGGAATCATGCATGATCATAACCACCCAATAGAAGGAAAACAATCACACATGTCCCATATATAGTTGCAGATATGATCAGAGGTACTCCCTCTATTCCTTAATATATCATTTTAAATGATTTTATTTTTTTTTAATTATTTATTGTTTTATATAATTTAAGAAAATTATTACAATTTTTTCAAAATTACCTCTCATGGAAAAATATTACAGATGAGAGAGAGTATAAGATAAGTATGATAATTATGGGAATTTAAAGGTATTATAGACAATTGCTATTATATTTAATGTTATACAATCATTTTTTTAATCCTTGTGCACAACTCTAAAATGACATATATTAAGGGGCTAAATACAGTTTACGACATGAAGTACCACCATTTATGATTAGGCCCTCAAAGAATTTGGGCTTACATTTTACTACATCAAGTGTCTAATTTCATATAATTTAGCCTACAATTTCAGAATCTGGCCAAAATTGGACGAAATACCCGATCCGGCCAAAAATTCGTTCGGGTCTTGTGTATTTAATACAAGTTAATCGTATAAATATACAGTTTGACTTAATTTTAAAAAAGGTAAATAATACCGTATACACGGTATAAACCAATAATTTAGAAGCCACTTCATTTCACTTTCCCTTTTCCTTCCTTTTCAGCCTTACCGAACTGCACCTTCAGATTTGTCCGATCGATTGGGACAAAATCAGTTTAGTAGATCAATAGCATGTGGACCTTGAGATTGGAAGTATTTGATGACTTAAGAACCCTTTTATATGCAGGTATGTTGTATTCTTTGTGCAAAGGGTATAGGGTTTTGTGTGAAAAACATCTTGCTTTATGTGTAAAGTGTATTTTAATGGTGTCCTCTATAATCACACAATTGTATATTTGTGCATTATAGTGTCATTTGAAGTGTGGAATTACATATATATATATATATATATATATATATATATATATATTCCACACACATCCACATGAACACACACATACATATATGTATAGTATATACAAACAGAGCTATAGGTACTCTGTTTTTGTGAAGTATTATGAAATTTGAAAATTTGTTACTGCTTGTGTATTCCTCTATAATCACAATGATTGTATATTTGTTCATTATAGTGTCATTTACAATGTGTAATATATATATATATATATATATATATATATATATAGTATATACAAATCCATGGGTACTCTATTTTTGTGAATTATCATAAAATTTGAAATTTTTTTGCTACTTGTGATCAGTTTGTTTTGTTTTTATTTAGAACCAACTGAAGACCAGGATGCTATATTTACTATAAAATTGATGTATGATGGAATGTTTAGTGCACATGCCTATCATATTGGGAATTTCAAATATTTTGATTATGTTGAATGGAAAGAGCTGAGTTTGTTGGAGTTAGGTAAAATAGGGATAGAGTAGGGGTTTGCATGTGATCTTGAATTTTTTCACTATATACCTGATGAAGGTTTTAGGGAATTGATAAACAATGAGGCAGTGCAGGGTATTAAGCCTTTTATCCGTCAAGGAATGGATGTGGAAATTGTTTTGAGTGTTATAGACCCACTTGGAACGAGTTGGAAAGCCAGTGAGTATCCTATGCATCAAGCTGCTGAGGAATTAGTGATATTGATTCTAATGATTCTCATTTTGAACCAGTTGATGATAGTGGATATGAAGAAAATGATGTGGAGTTTGACAATTATGTTGATCCTGAAGTTGAGTTATTTGGAAAAGAAGCAGTACGGGTAGGTGTTGCATCAAATGAGAAAGGGTCAAAAACAGATGATAAAAGGAAACTGATGAGTAGATTTTATATTTATGAATTGAGTAGTCTTAACTTAATTATTTTTCTTATTTTTAAGGGTTTTAGTATTATTTTGGTGCATTTTAGTAAATTTATGTTGATAATTGATTCCAACCTATGCTAGTGTAAATGATGCAAAATATTGTAAGTTTAACCTTAATATAGTTACAGGTGATAAAAGATCGTTTGGTGAAAGCTTGGCCAAAGAAAAATGAAAGTAGCTGACTTCAAAAGGAGCATATAGGCAAAGATTGGCTAAAGGAATCAAGAGAAAACGAACAGGAAAGTTGGAGCTGCGGTGCCACAAGCTAGAGAGCCGCGATGGTTGGCTATGCAAGAAGGGAGCCGCGACGCTCACCACTTGGAGTCGCGGCGCTTGAGTCTTTTTAGTAGGCGCGTGTGCCTCACGCGCCCAGTAGAATTTGAAGCTTAAATGATTATTTTGATTCCTAATTGTAATTGATGCTTGATTATTGAAGTTAGGAGAGTTTCATACTCCTAAAGGTTGACATATGATTGGTTTACACTTATTGTGTGTGGGGTTGGATACTTTTGTTAGTAGATATTAGTAGGAGACTAATAATTAGAATTATTATCGTTTTTTATCATCAGTTGGCTTAGGCAGAATAATACATAGAGAAGAATAAGGGTTTTTCAGAGTTCAATTCGAGAAGCAAGAGCGAGAGCTGGGAAAGGAGGCGGAATTTATCAGAGTTTTATTCTCTCTTCATTTACTCTTATATCTTGTATTTAGAATGACTCTTGATAAATCATTTATGTTTTTAGCTTTTATTATGAACTAATTTATTAATTAAGGATTCATGAAACCCGATGATGATTTAATTTAAATATTTATTTTTATTTTCCATTGAATTGATTATGGAATGAGATTGTTTATTATGTCTTGTGTTCATTGTCATAATTGCATGATCAACAATTATTGGATGGATTTAAATGAAATTTGACAATGGATTTTAAATTAAGATCTGGATGTAGTAACTTGTGATTAGTAATTCTTTCTCGGAGTGAATGCTAATTTGTAGACGAATAGAAATATATCTGAATATCGCGAGCAACTAGTGAAAAATGAATCTTAATGAATTTATTATTATTATTTCACATAGGAATATAGGAAAATTAATAGTAATAAGTATGTGATATAATTATTTGGAAAATGACTATATTAACTATTAGTAATTTTCCGTTGGCAATTCTTGATAATCAATTTAATGAAATAAAAATAATGTTACTTTATTGATTCATCAAGGGAAATTGATTCCTTAATGTTTTTTCTCATAGAATTAATATTTTATTATTTAGTGTTATTTTCATTTCATTTGTCTAAATAGAATTAAATTGGTGCATAGTTAGTAATTAGTAGTTAAACGATACATCGCTCTTCGTGGGAACGATACTCTATTTGCCACTATATTGCATAAGTGATCACGTATACTTGCGTGCAATTGCTAGTAATCTTTTAAGGCAAATAATTTTTTGGCGTCATTGTCGAGGAGAAATTGATAGCTTAAGTTGCTAATATTAATTTCCATCGGTTAGTTTTAATTTAGACTTTATTTCTGTTTTACGTATTATGTCTCTTGTTGCAGGTGTGTTTGACTTGTGTATGCAAACACGATCGAAACAGTCAGAGTTGCTACCGTACGAGAACGATATAGAAAGACGATTTCAACGATTGCTGAAATACTGTAAGGAAACTAAGGAGATAATGGATGTCGAAGAGTTCAAAAATCTTTTAAAGATTATGCTATGCCACATGTGACAGAGATTCATTCAAACATTCGAAGGCCTGCAATTAATGCAAATAATTTTGAGATCAAGCCAGAGACAATACAAATGATACAAAACTCAGTTCAATTTGGAGGGTTACCGAATGATGACCCGAATGACCACCTTGTTAGTTTCTTGGAGATATTTGATACTTTTAAGTATAATGGAGTTTCAGATGATGCAGTAAGATTGAAACTCTTCCCTTTCACACTTCGTGCCAAGGCGAAGAGTTGGCTGCATACGTTACCGACAGGTTCAATCACGACGTGGGATGACCTAGCATAGAAGTTTTTAGCAAAGTTCTTTTTGCTTGCAAAAACAACGAAAATGAGGAACGATATCTCACCATTTAATCAACAAGATTCTGAATCGTTGTATGAGGCATGGGAACGATTGAAAGATATGCTAAGGAGATGTCCACATCATGCGTTTCCTAAATGGCTGCAAGTTCAGAGACTTTTTATATTGGGTTATTCAACATCACACGTGCAAGTATTGACGCAACTGCAAGAGAAGCCTTGATGGGTAACAATGTTGAAGAAACTTAATTAAGAGTTGTTAGATTTGGTTCCCCCTCTCTGGACGAGTGTTTTTTGGGAACGGTTCAAAGAACTACTTATCCTTTATCTGCTCCAATATGGTAGCCTGATCCGTATTGAGTGGGGTGAACACTTTATTAACTCTTCAAGACGAAAAAGGTGGTCGACCTCCTCCCGAACCCCCATTATTGTAGTCTTTCTTCTGAATATCTATTCTTTTGTTATTATCTGACCTGGGATAGTTGTTCTTATCTCGATCCCTCGGCTTCTCCACAGCGTTCGATTTCTGACTGCCTATAACCTCCTCGATCACAATGAACTCCTCGACTCTGTCATATGCCTCTAACAAATCCTTCGGGATGTTGAACATTAAGTTTTTCACCAACTTCGAAGACCTCACCACGTATAGTCATGATTGGAAATATTCGAGGGCCAGATGAACATCCAACTGCCTCACCTCTCCGACCCCTTCTTGGAATCTCTTTACATACTGGCTAAGAGACTCATCTAAATATTGTCGGATATAAACTAGAGAACCGGTTCGCTTTCCCCTTCTATTGTTACTCTCAAAGCGACTATGAAACTGGTTACAGAGCTCCTTCCATGATGAGATTGAGTTCGGCTTTAACGATGCCATCCAATGTTGAGCCTCCTTCCTCAGAGTTGTAATAAATACCTGACACTTGGAGGCGTCAAATAGTCATAGTATTTCATTAGCCGGTCATACGTCTGGCTATGCTCATACGGTCTCTCGTCCCATCATCTCTCTATGTGTGGGGCCTTTTATTTGGATCAACCCGACTATCTCTGGAGAGAATGGTGACGTTGGGTCAATCGGAGTCTCCTCCTGATTAGGGGCTGTAAGTCTCTTCTCTAACTTCGCCAATCTCCGGGCAAGTGCCTCGATTTCGTTTTTCCCAGGGGATGACTCTCGCCTATCCCGGTCTCTGGCTCTGTAGAGGCTTCTTACCTTCTCCGTTCTGCCCTTCCTCTGCCTTCACTATTTGCTTCCAGAGAGCGGCTTCGACGCCTACTCCTTTTTTGTCGAGAACTGTTCGAACGATGGGTCCTGGATCGATTTCTAGGAGACGCCTCCCTGCGTTGATCATATGTAGAAGAAAGCTCTTCCCCTTTCAGCAATGCCAACTTTGCATCCAACTCCTTTTGCTGAATACGGAGGGCTTCGGCGGCGTCCTCGTTCTCCTGAACCTTTCTGGTCAAGATCAACTGTCTGGTAACCCGGCTGTCCCGGTTGGAATCCCAATCCTCCTGGGTACGCGTTCGGGATGGGGCATCCACGACGCCCTCACGTCCTTTTTCCTTCATTGTTGTTGAGAACAACCGACGCTTGACTTCAGTCGCCTGAGTATTCTTTTGACTCACAGATTGACTGCGGGGTTCGAGCTAGCCTATCCAAGATTTCTTTGGATAGGCCTTATCTGTCCTTGACCAAACCCTTAGTGTGACGCCCCCAGAATAGGTCCATTCAACCCAACCCATTCTGAGTCGCCAAATACATGGTACAGAATTCAAATACAAACTTTATATCATACGGTCGTGCAAAATACGACCACACAACTGTGAGTGTCAATCCAAATATGTAGAAAATATTAAGATTCAAACTAAGTCTTCATTACAATTATTATCACACTATTTATCAGAAATAGTGAGGACTACTACTGCTCTAACTCGGACCATCACTCTGTCCCCCGACTAGTTCCCGCAACATTCTCATTTCCGTATACGTGAATAGTAACCCCGACGGAAAAAGTAAGAATTTCATAACAAAATTCATGACAATATTTCTGTATAATGATATTGAAAAGAATAACATCATTTACGAAAGAAATAACATCCCTTACCTCAAAAAGATAGTACCTCTGACTGGAATATCGGATATAATACCGAAGGAAACTTGCACTGAATAGCAACACTCAAAGTATAGAAATACTCACAAAAATACGCTCGATATTATAGAGAGAGAAAACTTCTGATTCTGGTCTAATTTTCAATTCTAACCTAAGCATCCTATTTATAGGAAAAGCTTAGGATGCCAAAGGAGACTAAAATAATAAAATATTATTTTTTTTTTTAAATTTCCTCCGCCGCCGGCTGCTGCCCAAAATCAGAATTTCAACAAAAGTGGGGCCCACCCATTAAATAATATATATATTTTCCGAAACTTCAATAATTCATAACAAATAGCCCATTGTCAGAAAAATACAAATTCTATGTCCTTCCATAGGAAATTTAATTCTCTACAACTTTGCAGAAGGAAGTTTTTCCAAATTCCAAACATAAATTATCCGAAATCCAAAAACAGATGATTTCTCACACCAAAATATTGATAAAAACTCATCAGCGCCAATTCCTTCTTTAATATCCACAAAATAAATATTTTCTTATCATATAAATCAATAATTAATTATTCACAAATAATATTACAGAACTACAATATTGACAACCAGGTCGTTCCCAGGAAAGAGGGGGTCTTCCGATAAGGACTTCTCCTTACTGGCGCGCAATTAAATAACCCCTCCTAGACAGAACTTTCTTAGACATTGTCAATAATGCTATCTAATAATATTATTCAAATAATATGAATTATTGAGTTGATAACGTGAAATACTGTGCAACGACAATTATTGAATCAATACTACAAAATATCAACTGTAGTCATTATTGAATCAATCATATAAAATGGCAACGTAGCAATTATTGAGTCAATAAAATATCAATGTAACAATTATTGAGTCAATAATATAAAATATCAACGTAGCAATTATTGAGTCAATAATATAAAATATCAACGTAGCAATTATTGAGTCAATAATATAAAATATTGAATAGTAATTACTGTAACAATAATTGAGTAATGACTTCTCACGTAAGACTCAATAATTCGAAATACTGTGCAATACCGTGTGCTACTATGCAACACCGTGTATCACTGTATTTTAACCACCGGGTATTTCAACAGTACTAACGGTAACAACCACGCCGTTATTTTGTAAAAAGTTATTTCTGTCGCTTTCTATATCCGACAGTTATTCCGTTGTGGGGGCCCACAAATAGCTGCGCCGTCGTACGAATATTCCCCGACAACAAGAATATTCCACGACCAAACGAATATTCTCCGACAACAAGAATATTTTATAACCACTTGCTCATTTTAAAAATGTTTGCACATTTCACCCATAACTTTCATATTTATCAAAACAACACCTTACTGTTTCGAAATAATATATAAAGAAAACTAAATTTTTATTCATAAAAGTTGGGGTCTTACACTTAGGTTGAGCAGATGGATCAACAGTTGATTTTTCGCGTCCGGAAACCGTCTTACTTATCACCATTACTCCTGAACAAATTGCTTTGTGATTGAAAACTCCTAGCACTTAAACGCCCGTCCTAGCTCCAATATTAATGTTAACGCCAAGATTCGTCCATGCGTCACAATCAACAAAAGCGTGTCCAATCCTGTACAGAAACGAAATCTCATGAAGAAGCTTGACAACTTGGGCCGCCGGTGGATAGCTCCGGTATGAAAATAAGTACAAACTGAACAAGGTTTAACAATGGAGTTATTTAGCGCTGGAAAATAATAATGAATTGTGTGTACCTTAAAACCAAAGTAAAACTTTGTATTTATAGTTATCACACCTTTTCTACATGCCCTTCCCCATATGAAAATAAGATTCCTCATTAGGTCAGATTTCTTAAGGGGATTGAACTGAATCTCCTTAAAAGAAAGAAGTCGGATTCTATCCTGACACTTTCCTTAAGAGTTAAAAGTCAAATATAATTAAGAATCTTGGATTCTTTAAAATTTTCTAACTGTCCAAACAGGTTCCTACGTGGGGAGATTTCCTTCACATAAATAGTCACCCATCGAATCAGCCGAACCCAAATAATCATGCCTCAACAGTGCCTATAATAGAATACGACTTTTAAATTGGTACCTAAAGTGAATTTTTTTACAAACAAGTGCTTGTATTGAAAAAAAAATTCAACCGGTTAGAAGTGACGATTTCGTTAATAAATTTTTTAACACGGACGGGTTTGGGTTAAACACGACCTTTTTTTTTCTTCTAACTAAATAGGATTCTAAGATCAACTTAGAAGAGCTTTAGTACTTTTTCAACTTCTTCCCAACTCAACTATCTCCAATATATATACATACCAATTTATGGCCATTAAAAAAAATGGATCTTCTACTCTTCTATGTACATGATCATGAATATAACTCTTCAGTAACATTCAATTACATCTCAACAAGTAGCTTATATGTATATTCAATAAAAAAAACAATCATAAGATGAAATCCCCAAAACAAACAATAATTATGTATATACAATCGGTATATATACACTTCTTCTCTAACTAATAGATGAAACCTTAATTTTTAATATCACACCCGACTTTACTTTTGGGTCGCAATCGAAGTTTAATTAGAAGTATAGAGTTTTTTATGGGAGAATTAAAAATGAAATCATACATATCATGTAGCTCAGAGAGAAATAAGAACTTGCACACATACGCGTACATATATATATATATATATATATCGAGAAAGGGAGAGAAAGAGAAATTTGTATATCTATCTAACAAAATACAACTGATTTTGAATTTTTCGCTGATCCTAATAAATTATCTGAACCGTCGAAAGTTTAGAATAGATCTGACCATCTAATAGATACGGGTATCTCACTAGTATATATAGAGAGAGAGAGCCGGACGAAGGGAGAGAGAGGGGGCTGGGTAGGTGAGAGATGAAGATGGTGTGGTGATAATGAAGGTAAAGGATTTTTTTTTGAAACACTCTTTTAATCTTAAAAAGTTTGTAAAACATCAACGTGTAATATTTGACCTACCCATTGTAATATATTCCATCCGTATCATAATAAGTGATATTTTAAAATTGAGAATAATTATTAAAAAAATGATTGTATAGCATTAAATATAGTATTATTTGTCTATAATATCCTTTGTGTTAATAAGAAGGGAGAAAGAGTTAAAAGCATTCGAGTATTGAAGTAGGAGTAATGAGGAATAATTTTAGAAATATTGTAGTTAATGCTCCTAAATTTTTTAAAACATCAAATAATTTGAGACAAATAAAATTATTTGAAACATCATTTATTATGGGATAGAGGGAGTACTATTTTACTCCATCCGTCCCATAGTTATAGGTTGATTTTCCATTTTGGGATGTCCCAATATATAGGCTACTTACTATTTATAAAATTTAGTTGGTTCATTGTTTTACTTTTATGCCCTTATAATAAATATTCAACCATTACTTTTTTTTTAAGAAACAACATTCAACATCATTATTTTTATCACCACATTTAATGTTGTTGTATTCTCAATAAAAGAATTCAACTTTTTAGGCTTTACTAGTTTAACATATTTTGTGATTGGTTGAAAGTTTATGTAAATTAAAAACTCCATCTTTGGTAAAAGTTCTATGGTTAAGGACTTTAATGGTCAGTACACGTTAATCAATTAAGTTGAGAGTTCCAGTGTGATAAGTAAGGAGTAATTAACTTATTCATTAATTCCATATTAAGGGGTATATGTGGAAAATTTCTTTTAAAAATTGCCACTTAAACTAACTTAAATGATTTTCTTAAACTATGTGCCAAAAAAAATCAGCCTATAACTATGGGACGGAGAGAGTAATTTATATGTTTATTCCTCAGTTATATACATGAAGACCAAACAATATTAATTAAGTAAAGGATATTCTAATTAACTCCTCAAGGTATTTCTTAAGGTCATCATCCGTTTGTTTGTCCAATTACCAAATAGCAAGTCAAATCTACACACAAAAAAAAAATACATTGAGGAGTCTGACAGTCGGGATGGTTGGTGAATAGCTCCGGTGTGAAAATAAGTGTATGATGGAGAAAAGGTTAACAATAAAAAATAAGTGCATGATGGAGAAAAGGTTAACAATAAAGACACGTTAATGCTTAAATGCGTAAAAAGTGTATGACTTTATTTTCTTGATAAATAAATATTTATTATTTTTTGACATTTATATTATTTATTGCACAAGTTCATAATTTAATTAATTATATCATGTTAAGTAAAAATTATAATATACAAATTTATATTTAGTGGATATATTAAACATTATAACTTGAAGGGTGTATTAGACATTATATTAAAAATATTTTTAGTTATTAATTAGTCAACCAGGCTAGGGGTGATGAATGTTACATATTATAGAGTAGAGGGGTACTGACGGTTACTTAAAAAACTAGAGGAGTGGTGAGTGTTATTATGATTATCTACAGAGGGTGTCAGTGTATTTTACTCTTAAAAAAATGAAGAATTTTTTTTTATGAATGTTATATATATATATATAATGTTAAGTGTGCAAGTAAATAAAGAGGATAAAAACTTAAAAAAATATAATTCAAAAGATTAAATTGGAACTTATTCAAATTGTAATTTTTTATTGATATTCGAATTATAATCGCTCAAAAAGTTTAAACTGCCTTGACTTGATTCGATATCGTGTTCGACTCAATAGCTAAATGAGCCTCAATCAAACCTTATTTCATACCCAATAAATCTTATGAATCAAATCCGAGCAACTTAATACTTGACTCGACTTGATTTATTTACATCCCTACTTATCATGCTCAACCGTGCATGTTAATCGAAAGATCATGTTTGACAGTATCAAATGCAAAATGTTTTTTAAAATAGGGAAACAAACTCTCATTTTCAAATGAAAAGGAATATTAGATATTTAAAAGATAATTTTGATTGGAAAAAAATCAACAAAGGTTATTGTTTCTAAATTTGTCATTGAATAAAATTAAAAATATAATTCAAAAGATTAAATTGGAAGATATAAGCATTATTAATAGAGATTATTTTATAAGTTCCCATTTTATTAAAAAAAAATTATAGCGACTCACGTATCGGATAAGATAAAAAGTTTACAGAAATACCCCCCACCCACCACATCCCCACCTCCCCACGCCCACAAAATAGGAGTCTAGGTAAACCTAGATCAAGTAGATATTGGTGATCCAATCCCAAGGCTACCGTATATAAAATGATTCAATGAGTCAATAATTTGAGATAAGGGTGCCAACATGAATATGATTAACAGGATTAATCCCACTATAGAATATTTCAAAAGAAAAAGAAATGGAAATGTTTTATGTGTTTAAAATTTGTTTCCACCCAATAATTGAATGACACTTGGTTTCCTCAGTCCATATTGTAATTGTCCATCAACTTCATACATTTGTTAATCTTTCTAATTTTCTCTCATTTGGTAGGTTTATTTAATGACAAAACACCACTTCAATGAAAAATAGGAAGTATAGTTTCACCGTCGCACCAACGAAAATGTCCACATCATAATATCTATGGCTTGAGGGTGACTTCAGTTTGGTTTGGGTCCTTCAGACGTGTGTTTACATAAACCTAGTAATATTTTCTCTCTCCGTATATGCATAGCCCCACATACCATATAAGCATCCACGTCAACTCCGTTTTTCTGTTAGGTCCGTTAGTTTTTATTGACGGAATGAAATATTTTTTTGATACAGATATTTTGAAATAAAATTTAAGTATAAACGCCTGTTTGTTATATGCTTTTTCCTTTGTTGGGGAACTTTTTTTTACCTTTTATTGTGAGATTTTATTTTCTAGTGCGAGGTTTGTATTCCCATTCATAAAGTATGAGATATATTTAATGTTGAGAGATTATAAAGTTGCAAACATAATGTTTATATATAGGAGAGATATGAGGCCTAAATTGAGAAATATTACACCCCTTAAAAATGCAGATTCTAGTAGCTAGAAGCCTAGAATAATAGAGTAATACATAATTAATAACAAACAATATAGATACCCCCTCCATTTCAAAAAATATGGTTAATTTAAGATATTTTTAAAATTAAAATTGACCCAATTCATTTGAGTTTCGAAAATAAATCTCATAATTAATACTCCATCCGTCCAAGTTTACTTGTCATAATTTGAAAATACATGCGTACTATGAAAATTTTTTTTACCTCTAAATTACTCATCTTAATTACTCTATTATCAATTTTTTTGTTTCAAATAATCTTCTAACTCTTTCTTGGAATAATAAAATAGAGGGAAGAGAGAAGAGAAAAAGGAGTATAGTTAATTTAACAAAAATAATTGAATTTAAAAAAAGAAAAAAAAGAAAGAAAGAAAAAGGAGTATAGTTGTGCTTCCCATATCAAAGTTAATAATGCTAATCTTTCCAATGCGTGTCATGTAGTTTTCAATGAATATTTTTATAAAATCAAATGAGGGTACTATTGGAAAACTAAGGCCGAAAATAATATTAAAATGGAAAGAGGACGAATAAATTTGAATAAACTAAAAAGAAAATTAGGACAAATAAGTGTAGAACTCAGGTAGTATTTTGATAGTTTATAATATTCTTAATAACAAAAATTAATATTTTCACATCAATTTTTAATATTCATTTTATTATTTTAAAATGAACGAAGTATCTATATAATATAAATGTATAATATGTGTGTATATATATATATATATATATATATATGTATGATAAAATAAGTAACAAAATAATATACAAACACAAAATAAAAGTATATCAACCAAGTAGAGTGATATATATATTATTATTTTTAAAGAAAAAACAACAGTAGAGTTGTTCAATAACTGAATGTCTATAGATTAATTAAAGAATATAGACCAAATTATCCACCTAGAGCCTAATGTTGCCTATAAACAAAAAACAAAAAAAGCAAAAAAGAAAAAAACAAAAAAAAGGCGTGACGTCCCCAAATTTAGGTTTATACCATCTAATTTGAGTCGTCAAAATACATATTACAAACATAATTTTTTTTACTAAAATCAATTATTAAAATGCCGTGAACATATATCAATACACATATTTCAAATTCTCAGTATAATTATTGTGCCGACAGTATTCACACCCAAATTAAGTCCTCAATATAATTATTTTCATACTATTTTATAATGTATTGAGAAACTTCTACAGTTTCGGACCATCACTCTATTCTCCCTGCTCTCCCCGCTAGACTCGGCTACACTCTTATTTCTTATAAGGATTTATGAAACAAAAGGGTGAACACAAATAGCCCAGTAAAAAATATAATGAATTTTCAACAGTGATAAATCAGATATTTAGAACATATGGTAGATGATGTAAATAACTGTAGCGGAATGATCAATCCATTAAAATAGTTCAAATCCAAATATATAGTATCTTCTCCAATTAAAAAATTCTAAATTTTTATCCCTGTAACATCAATTAATAGTTCTTCTTTGCACCCCGGTCAAAGAGAACTTTCACCGCCTGTCTTTACATGTAACACACCAAATATCATACTTATACTAATTCAAGTTCTTGTGCATAATCATATCATTCATCAGTTCCTTGCCATAATCATGCTGATCAATTTATCTTTGCACCAATGCCAAAGATATTCAATTATAACACCAATGGTCATGATCATGCTAATCCATAATTAATCTTTGCAACTAGGATAAAAACATTTAACTGTAACACCAATGATAATGATCATGCCAATCAACAATTACTCTTTCCACACAGGTCAAAGAGAATTTTCACCACGTGTCATTGCCACACAGACAAAAGACACTGAACAATCATATTTTATTTGCACTCATGCGAAAGACATTCACAATAATAATTTAGTCTGAATAATTAGTACATATAACAATAATATAATTAATGGAAAAAATAATCAAAATAATTATAAGAATAAATATTAATGATTTCTAATTTATCCATAGTCTAAATTGTCAACATGATATCAAAAAAATCGATTAGAATTATTGATAGAATATAAAATTAAAAAAATAATAATATAAGATTCACATATCAAATATCACGATTAAAATTTAATAGGAAGATTCAAGTGAAATATTAGATAAAGCACAAACTATTAAAGATATTCTAATTATTTTTAAAAATGTTCACCATTTAATGATAAGATTGTAGAAACGAATAATATTTTTTTTATCATAATATGGAATATGAAAGAAAATGATATATCTTAACTTAGTAGGAAACTAGGGTGCTATTTGTTTACAACTAATTGCCTCTTAATGGACTGCCTCTTATTCGTTAAGAGGCATGATGCTGTTTGTTTATTTTTTTGTTATCTCTGAATGCCTCTTAATCGGTAAGACAGAAAATAAAATCTTAATAATTAAGAGGTACCTCTTAATGAAATTTTTTTTATAATTTTTTTTTATATAAATATATTCAAAAATATTATTCACTTATTTTTATTAAATTGAATATTTAAAATTATTAAATAAAATTTTATCCTTTAAAATGGTAAAATAGTGTCATTAAGAGACAACTTACTTTTTAGTTATCAAACAGTTTTTTAGATTCAGACCTCATAACCATTCAGATGATCTAATTTATTAAGACATCATAATCATTCAGATCTTAATTTTCAGGTTTATCAAACACAACCTAGATGTTTTTATTAAGTTGATCAACTTGAACAATTTTTGCACTATTTATTTTTTTGTTATTTTTTTCTCTCTCTATCTTTCTAATGCTCAAACTTGAGATTTTCTTCTCTTACTATGTTTTTTTCCTTTTCGTGTCCCCTCATCTTCTGAAGGTGCATCCTTTTATAGACGACGTTTAGGAGGCAAACTTCCGTTAATTAAGAAAATTATTCGCGAGTTTCAAACCCATCAATACGTCAACTTGAAAAGTTTGGTAATGGATGAGAGCTCACCCATTGAAAAAGTAATCAGTTTTTGCAAAAGTAAAAAAAAAAAACGCGCACCAATTTAAAAAATAATTTATGGACCATTCATTTGTAAAATAATTCAGCATCCGCCAAAAGAAACCACCATCTTAGAAAATAATTAAGTGCCCAACAAAGAATTCTGCATGCTTCCAAAATCAAAAGGGAAACACCAATTGAGGGGCCACCTATTTGTAAAAGAATTCTGCATCTTCCAAAAGAAAATCACCAATTTAGAAAATATTTAAGGGGCTACACATTTGTAAAATTTGAACAAATATCTGCCACATATCACTTATTCGACTTATTTTTAATCAACACATTTTATTCATTAATTATTTATATCTATTCGATCTTGAAACATTTATTCACAATTAATATCATAGACTCACAATAATGACAACCAGAACGTTCCCAGGAAAAAGATAGTCTTCCGTAGAAATGGAGCGCAATTAAATAACATTTTTTCTTGACAGAATTTCTAGACATTGTCAATATTATTAACTTATCTAATAATATCATATCAAATAATATGAGTTACTGTATCGTGTCAATTATTGATTTAATAATATAAAATACTGTGCCACTACAACAAATAAGGCTATTTCCGACGGAATATTCTGTCGGAATTAAGGATAATCCGTCGAGGTTATGCTTATTTTCGACGGAATATTCGGTCGAAAGTTCAGTCGGATATAAGCACGTCGGAATTAAGTCCGTCGATCTTTCAATCGGGGATACTCAAACTCGACGGAATTATCCTCGACCGAATATTCCGTCGGAATTACTTTATGTTCGACCGAATTGAATCCCTCGAGGATAGTCCGTCGAGGATAACTATGACACGTGGCAGGCTGCCTAAAATGGCTGGGGACTTAACTTCGACGGAAATCCGTCGATCTTAACCACTATTCCGTCGAGAATAGTAGTGCCATGTGGCAACTGGCCAAAATGGTAACGGTTTAATTCCGACGAAAATCCGTCGAGATTAACACTATTCCGTCTAGAATAGTGTAGTTTTTTTTAATGTTTTATTTGTTTTTGTAATATCCAGGGATTTAACCCACATCTTTTGTACCTGTAAACCTGTGCATTTTTTCCCAACAACACATACACAAGCTAACAATATGGCCAACATGAATCCCATTAATTTAAACTAAACATGTAAAAAACATAAATAAAACTAAAGTAAAAATGAGAAGTAACTAAATGAGATGAATTACAATTAACTTAATAAGGCCCAATAACATGAATTACAATTACCAAGGCCAACAATATGTCAAAAACCAACTAAATGAGAAGTAAAAATGTCAAAAACATCCCATTAATCTAAACTAAAGTATATCAAACATCCCAGTAAGCTAAATTAAACTAAATGTCAAACTGCAACAAAACTAAAGTAAAGAGATATTTCAAACTAGAGTAATGACAAAGTTTAAACTACAATACGTAAAAAATAATGTAAACTACAAAATAATATAACTCAAAAGAATGTAAACTAAGTCAAAAATAATGTAAACTACAAAAGAATGTAAACTAAGTCAAGCTAGTAGAGCCCCCGGTGTGAGGAGGATCATCGAGCGGGCGTTGACGCTGCTCTGAAGTCTGAAAATCGCCGTCATCCTTCTCGTCAGTCCGCTCGTCACTCTGTTGATACAATATAATGTAACTCATTAGTCCATATATATGATACAGTTAAAGATAACTAAATGAAAATTAAATAATATGCAAAATATATACTTGAATTTAAAACGAATAGTATACCTGAGTAGTTGAGGGTTGACTCAGCAACGACCTAAACGCGTCTATGAGTAAGGTAACCACCATCCGAACAATCTTGTCGTGTATCGCGACGAACTGCTCTGGAGGGATACCCGTACTCTCGGCGGTGGCACCAGCTGCAACGTCCTGTGCAAGCTGATGGAGGCAAGCACGGCTGGGCAGGTCCTGATGACGAAATAGCAGATCGGACTCAAATCTCTCTGAGACCGCAACCATAACCCGCTGGAACAAAGCATCGTCTAAGCCAGTGCCCGTATGTGATCGTCCCACGGGGGCTCTCGGACGCAGACGCTGGCTAGAGCCTACAAAAATAAATATAACATGAATAATATTATAAGTTTGGTTTATTCATAAACAAGAAATAAACTAAAATATTATACCTCCAGGCAGTGTATAGGCTGGTATCCTTGGCAACCCTAGCACTCGATACCGGCCGGTAGTATTAGTGGGAGTATCCTGAGACGCGATCCAAAGAGCCATCTCCTCGTCCAGAGATAAACTAATCTCGGGCGGAGGGATGGTGGAATCTAACGTCTCAGCATCGCCCCTAGCATCCTGCAACTCCGCTATACGCTGGCTGCGGAGCTTCTCAAATCGGTCTTGTAATTTAATATATGTATATGTGAGTTAACTTGGTATCATCATATAAATTACATAATATGATCCTAAATAATATTTATTATAGTAAATGTATTACCCGTATATCTAGTGCTGCTGGAGATATCGTCTTCCCCGTAGTAGAGTCCTTCGGCGTATGGACTCTATCCCAAAACTCCATCTTAGTAGGAGGTCGACCCCAGCTACTCCGCATGGCCTAAATCATATACATTAAATAATATCACCTTACTTTACTATAGTTGCAGTTTAATATTAAACTAAACTAAACATAAATACATACCAACTTAACCTCCTGAAACGACTGCGAGCCAGAAGTATGTACAACTAGTAGCTTGCCGCGATTCTTCTTCATCTGCTTCGACTTGGTCTTGAACGCAGCATCATCCCAGTACTCACACATCGTAGCTCATGCTGCATCTGATACTGCCGACGGCTGATGCTGTCGTATAGTAGTCCTGGACGATTCTTCTACCTCCCGGACTGCCCTCTGTCGCATCTCGTACAGCCACCCGACATAATTCTTCGAGATGTGAGCAATAATAACTGCGTCACTATCCGCCTCAGTGATACCGGCCTCGTATTTGTAATATCTCTATCAAACAGACATAACATACGTATAATTAATTATTTGAACAATATGTAAATAACATGGACCTTGATTTAATATATGTAATTCGACTTACGTGAAACTCCAGCAACACTGTCACCATAAAGCCGGCATCGTAGTGCGAGTACTGGCTAAATCGCATGCAGCCAGTCGGGAGATGCGCCAGGCAGATGGCGTGTACGGTTGCCTTAGCGACAGGATCCATAATACTAGAATACAAAATTTATTAAGAAAATTTTAATTTATTAATCACATAATAATATCATTCTAATTGAACATAAGTGATATATTATAGTTAAAACCTACATGGACGAGCCGACATCAACCGGAACTGTGTCAGGAACTGTCGACGGATGACCTAATTGACCGAGGTTAGGCCCTCGTTGACGTTGACGTCGACGTCTCGTATCTGTATGTTTAATATAGTTATGACATTGTCAAAAAATAGTAAATGAATGTTTAATATAGTTATAAAAAAAGTGTTACTGAGCCAAAAAAGAAATTAACTCACTAGTATCTGAAGACGACCCGCCCTGAGAGCCGTCACCCGATCCGGAGCGGCCGCCACCACGGTCACCTCCACCGCTATATCGAGGCATAGCTGTACTACTAAAATAACAGACATAGATGGCATTAATTAAATTTCATTGCAATTATTATAATGATTGGTTTTAGTTGTATAATATTTACAAGACACCAATTAGTGAAGAAGTAGTACGTCGTCAAACCTGTCAGAATCAAAATCATTTTCATCCTCTGATTCTGTCTCTTCCTCTTCTGTATCAATTTCTTCCTCAGTATCATCTTCTACCATCACATACGGACTGACAACCACATCTTCCTCCACTTCTCCACCATCGGGTACGTTAACGACATCATCTACCAACACATCGTCATCATATAGCAATACATGGCTGGGATTGCTAACTTGTTCTTGCAACGGGTCTTCCGTTCTAGACAGATTAGTACTATCAAATGACTGAGTCTTCGTTGTCACAACTATATACCAGGGGGTTCTATAATTTACGACATTAGGGGCATAGTACACTTGAGTTGCTTGGATGGCTAACACAAATACGTCATCAGACTGTAGCTTGGATTTTATATTTACTGTGACGATTCTATTACGATCAACTTTAACACCCTTTGCAGTATCAAACCAGCGACACTTAAATGTAATGACCTTTTTGGCACCTGGATAATTGAGCACAACAACTTCCTCTAATCTTCCATGGTAATTGGACTCAGAATCTTGATAACAACTTCCCAACACGACAACGCCAGAGTTGAATGATGTCAATTCAAGTCATCAACCTTGAATCTATACCCATTCACGATACATCCTGAAAATGAACTAATAAGTTTGTACGGGTCTAAAATGACATCTCTAAAACGCTTATAAGCGTTCTCTTCTTCGACCCTTCTCTTAAACCACTGTTGAAAATTTTCATTAGTGAATGCTTCCATCTGTGATGTAGTCAACCCTGGGTTAGAAGCATGAGCTTCCAATTCGAATGAACTGCATACAATAATATGACAATTGTTTAATTGTTGATTAAGGTAAGATAAATCATTTTCAACTTGTAATAATACATACTTGATGTACGATGATACTTCAGGCATATTTAGAAGCACGTATGTAGATACAATCTTTAAATCTTTATCGGTTAAGTAAGTCCTCGTCTCATGTCCAAATGGTTTGGCCGGATAAGTGAATACAACCAACTCATTAGCACGCGTTTGGGGATCGACGACTATAAGAACCCGAACTTTCAGAAAATATAAAATAAGAATTTAATAAATAAAATTCTTAAAGCATAAGATGGGTTCGAATAAGAATATATATTCGTGATACGAGGTATGTAGTATTGTGTTACATAGGGTAATATGAGCTATGTAATAAGTAATTTTGTGTTTAATAAATATATATCATTATTACATATTTGTTATAAATTGTAGAGATGAATTAGTAAGAAGATGGATAAAATTTATCTATCGATATTAAATAATTTATAGAATTATTTTATCATAGTAAGTTGGTGACATTAAATATCTTTAATGTATAATTACCATCTTCTTGTGTATATATACTAATAACTGGTAGGTTTGTAATATAGGTTATTATTAGTATTTAAGCTATCCATGGATGGATTTGGATAGTGGAGCATGAGTTAGTTAAGAGAATGAACTAATAAGAATAAATATTGGTTAATTTAAATTGAAAGTTATATTATAGAATAATATAATTTGGATATTAAAGCCTTGATTAACTAAGATGATCTAGTAAAGGGTTTAATTCACTCAAGCAAGTGGTGAGTTAATATATGTGTTTAGCATAAAAAAATAAAAGAAATATGGTAATTAATATTTGATGTTTTTTTTATACCTTACAGAGTGTTGTAATATATAAAAAGGGTTATTATTTGAAAGATAAGTGATTAATAAAGGAAGAGAACCAATATATCTTTATATAAATATTGATTAGAGAATTAATTAATATTTGAGATATGGTTAAATGTATAGATTTAAAGAAATTATTTTGGGGACAATTTATAGAAAGAAAAGAGAAATAATTATTATATATTTCTAATAAAGGATATTAAAATAATTTTTAATATTGAATTATTTTAATAAAAGGGAGAAGGTTATACCTTGTATATCTTTGTATGAGGTAATATGAATGAGGATAAATATATTAAAATATATTTGCTATATGTAATATATTAATAGAAAATAAACTTATGGTCTATTTTTCATATAAAAGGTGTACATGTGTCGTACATGTAATTATTTTAATGAGATATAGATATTATATTAAAAATAATATCTTGAGATAATGAGTGAATTCTTTTATTATAATTAACGCCTTTAGTTTTCAAAATTATAATAAAAACGTTTTGTCAAGGTGGAATAAATAATTCTTATAATAGTAATGTATCTCCAAGAGGGTTAAAGTTATTAAAGAAAACTAAGTTATTTTAATTTACTAAATAACTTGAGTTACTATTTTACCGTAGATTTTATTATTTAAATAATTAATAGAGTAAATATTAATTATTCTAAGCGTAAAGGTTATACATGTTATAAGTGTATAATTATTTGAGGTAGCTTAGCATTAGAGTGCCTGTGTCACACAAACCTTATATTAAAGGAATATTAAAGTGTGGTGGAAGTGATAATGAGCTTAAAGTAAAGCCCGTGGAATATGCCTAGTGTGGCTAAGTGGTGGAAAGAGAAATTCATTAAATAAATTAATGAAGGAATGATTAAACGAAATTAATTAATGTATTATTAGAGTTAATTGCTTTGTGCAAGTGTGGTATGACATCTTAATGTGACTATATAATATATAAGAACTATATATTATAATTGAATGAATTGTGTGAGTTAAGTAAATAATGCATAGGTGACAATATGTGATGTGTGGCTACATTAAATATGTACCTCAAGAATATTATAATAAACAATTGTTACTTAAGGATTATTTCAATAGTTTAATATAATTGAAATAATAAGGATGGGTTAATATAATGGTGTGACAATACCCAATTAGATTATATGCAGTATTATGAAATGTACATGGATTATATTACTAATAGATTAAACTTACTACATTGTAATATTATTTATTTATTAAACTTACATTGTGACTCTATCTAAGTATACATATATACCTAAGTATATATGGTAGGCATATATGTTATAACATAAGTGTTGTATTCATTTTACCCAATTGCTGAGCTTTATTAAGCCTTGTCCCATAATGAGAGGCACATTTCTTTCTCACGTGAATAACTCAAAGGCTAGCCTACTCCCTATATTCTCAAACTCAGCAAACTTAGATGGTAATCATCAATGGGGGAGTGGCTGCAATAGTGATTATCACCAACTCCACCAACTACCTAATGCCCATCAAACAATTCTTCAACTCATTGGTTTCCTTTAATGGAGAATTACATTGCCTGTGTATTGATTATCCTATAAATGCAAGCTCTTCTCTTCTCCTTTTTTCATTTGCTGAGAATTCCAAGTGAAGCTCGGATAGTATACTGAGATTTATATATATATATATATAGAGAGAGAGAGCATCAATTGAGGGAGAATTCAATTAGCAGTAAACTCAATTTAGCAATTGCAGAGGTACACTCATGTTCATCTTCTTCAAATTTCTAATTCTTGAATTGAGCATGAATTTCATGATAATGTGATGGGATAATGTTTGTTAGTTGTTGTATTAGCTTACAATCATGTTAGTAATGCATTGTAGCTAGGTTGCAATCAAATTCATTGAGAAATCTTGATTTGGGTTTGCTAACTGCTGAAGCAAAAGCATTTCAGTTATGGTCGAGCAACGACGCAGATGCACCCATTTAGTACTTGGGTGCAGCGCAGCTGCGCTGGTCTCTGATATTTGTTTTCTGATTCTGCTGGAATCTGTTAAGTGCTAATTACTTAATATGACTTAGACAAGCATGCTAACATGAGTAACATGTATATATAAGTATATTGACATAGCATAAGCATGTTTGAATATGATAGTATACATTATTGATAAAGAACTCATAGTTTTAAAGTAAACTTATAGTTTTAAAAATGAACCTTGATATATACGTATGACGTGTATGTTCTGACTTCTTGAGCATGATTGTATGACCTAGTTATGCATGGAAATAGGTATGCCATGTGGTTTCAAACCTCTTTAAATACCATGAACCTCTTAGCCGCTTTATTGTGTGGTTCTAAAGAAAACTTAAAACTTTGAAATCAAACTTAAAGGAACTTGTGTACTTAAAGTTCCAAATGTGATAACATGCGTACATGACATAATTAGCTATGAAATGAGTTTTGAAGTTGTCTTACTAGCACAAGTGGTTGTAGCCTGGCTTAGAATGACTTCTAAAGGCAAACTCAAACGTTTTGAAACTAATATCCATGAGCATGACGCTACCTACCCTCTGAACTTGTAAGATTTCATGCTGGTACTAGTCGTGTCATTAAACATGGCCTATGAATGCACTCACTTAGTTTAACACAATAAAAAGTTATCCAAGCATGAGTTTAGATATGTTTTAAACTACACTAGTTATGTGTAAATGATGAGAATAATTATAAGCGTGCACATTACATATTTTAGGACCTTCTCATATGAAAAGATGGTTAATATGATTGGCGTCATTATTTCTTGAGTTTGTTGGCCTTAATTCGGTAGAAAATTCCAACTAAAGACACATTGTGTGAATGTGGACTTGAAGTGACCCTAAGAAAGTCTAAGACCTTTTAGATGTATATTGCTATGTGTTAATACTCTTGCATGCTAGAAAACCAAAATAAAACCAAAAATCAAAAGGCAAATCTGGTCTGGATAGTGAGTTGCGCAGCTGCGCCCCTCCCAGGTCTAAATGTGGCGCATCTGCGCCACATGGCAATTTTGCCTGATTGTTTTAAATGCAGTCTGAACCTTGTGGTAGTCTTACATTGTTATCATAAGATATAAAACAGATTCTAAATGATGCTTTGAGTGTTCATTGATGTAATGGTGATATAAAACCCGGAATTGATAAATTTTACTAAGGTTTAAGAAACACAAAGATAATGTGAATTGTGTATCTATGAGTTTTAAAATATGTGTCGAACACATAGTTAGTCATGTGTGTGATAAGGATTATGAATGTTGATATTAAGTATGTACGGTTAAGTTATATCTATACATACTTAGTTATTCTAAGAGCATGATGAGAAAGTAAAAAAAAGGTTGTACAAACCTAGTTAGAAAACAATATACAAATGCTCTGATACTTAGAGCGTATGAAATGTATGGAGGTGTATAACTGACGAGTGTGAAATCTATGATTATATAAATGTATAGGACTACACGAAGTGCAGATATCTATAAGCAGTTATGTCGTAATTGTTAAACTACGAATCAGGCAAGTCTTTCAGTTCCTATTTGATATATGAATTCTATAACTGTTAATTGAGTTATATTATGTTATGAGAATGTTTATGTATATATATGAAATGTATATGAGATATGTATGAGATTGAAAGTTGATCTTTGATGATATACTTGTGAAGTGAATCTCTATGTCTGTTATGTGAGAAGTAACATGCGTAGAAAATATTAATTGATTATGAATGCATGAATTGAGTATGATATTATATGCTACGTGATGCATGAAAACTGTTAGAATTGCTGAGCTGTCGAGCTCATTCTTGCAAATAACCATTTTTGCAGGTTAAGGATACACGGTAAAGTTACATGCTAAGTGATTGATAGAGTTCGTTAGCATTGAAAGAAGATTATTATTTGATTAAAGTTATGCTCTTGAACCATGTTTAGGTTCTAGGAGATGTACTTGATAGTTGTTTACGATGTTTTACACTAGTCGTGTTGTAAAGATGTATTAGTTAATACATAGAGGATATCGAATCGAGATGTAAAATCTTATACAGTAATTCGAATAGAATGAATCACTATATATTTGATTCAAGGATATGTAATTGATTTAAGTTATGAAATCAATAAAAGATTTTATTCAAATGAGATTGAAAAAGTTTAAGTTATTCCGCATTTTTATAATATCGAATTAGATGTATAGACAGGGATGGTAAATGACCAATACTGTAACTTATAAAAATTTGGGGTCATTATACAAGATCCTAGAAATGAAAAGAATTTATATTCTAAATTATAATAAGCGAAGTTATATTCTTTAAGTTATGAATAAAAGATGTAAATAGTTTGATGATAGTAGTACCGTGGCGGACCGGATCCGAGGTTTCGAAGGGACCTAGATTTGGTGGAGTCACAACGACGACCTCATTCCGACTTAGGCGGTTGTGCTTCGTTGAGACTACATCGTCAAAGTACAACGAGCAGAAGTTGACAAGCTCTTCCTCCGTATAGCATTCAGCAATAGAACCTTCTACAGGAGCTTTGTTTTTAACTTTCTATTTTAATCGACGCATATACCTGAAATATGACAATATATCGGCTAAAATAATTATTCAGGTGATGATTATAGCACAATGTAGGTGATATTACCTCTCAAAAGGATACATCCATCGATATTGCACCGGTCCTCCAAGCTTAAACTCATATGGCAGATGAATAGGCAAATGCTCCATCGAGTCAAAGAACCCCAGAGGTAAGATCATTTCGAGCTTGCATATTGTTAACACTATATTTTTTTCCATCTTCTCCACATCACTGTACCTTATAACAGTTGAGCAAATATCCAGGAAGAAATTTGAAAGTGCGATAAAGGCATCATTAATATTCCTTGGTAATACTTCACGAAATGCAATTGGAATCAACTTCTGCATGAATACATGACAGTCATGACTCTTGAACCCGGTAATTTTCAACTGCTCAACCTTAGTACAACGAGAGATGTTAGAAGCATAACCATCTGGTAGCTTCAATGCACTAAGCCACTTGCAAATGTTTTCAACTTGTTTCTTGGTAAGACAAAATGGAGCTTTTGGTTTTGAGTTGTTAGGTCGGAGCCACAATTCCCTCCTGATGTTCATTTCCTCCAAGTCTTTACGTGCTTTATCATTGTCTTTGGTTTTACCATTCGTATCTAGCACAGTGTAAAATAAGTTCTCGAACAAATTTTTCTCTGTATGCATGACATCTATGTAATGACAAGTGCTAGTGTGACCCAGTATGGCAACTCAAACCAAATGAGCGAGTGAGTCCAGTTATGAGTTTTACCGTACCCTATTGCTCTCAACTTACCATGCTCCTTCCTAGGCGGTGGAAATGCCAGATCATTTAGCCATCCCAGTACATCGCTGCCAGACAAGCGACCAACAATCCCCTTCTTTTATGTCTTTTTGTTGAACTGTGTAGACATCTATCTATAACTGTGCTCAACAGGCAAGAATCTTTGAGCAGTTTAAAAAAACTATTTTTTCGCCCATGACACAGTTGTGTGCCCTGCACATCCCCCATACAGACTGGACATGATAACTAACCATGGGTCGACCAACCACTGATCATCCCAAGTGCCGGAAAGTCAGTGATAGTCCACAACAAGGCTGCCTTCATCAAAAAATTCTGTCCGACAGATTTATCAAAAGTCTGAACCCCTGTTTCCCACAACATCTTAAGTTCATCGACTAACGGTCTCAGGTACACGTTGATGTCTTTTGTATGATTCTTATCCCCCGGTATTAGTAAAGTCAAGAAAAAATACGGATCTCTCATGCACATTGATGATGGAAGATTGTAAGCTACCATAATCACTAGCCAAACAGAGTATGGCTGACTAAAATTATTAAATTGACAAAATCCATCTGTAGCCATGCCAAGCCTTACATTCCTCACTTCGTCAGCAAATTGTGGAAAATTGGCATCAAAATTCTTCCATTCATCTCCATCTGCTGGGTGAGTAAGCTGACCAGAAACGACATCCCTTGTTCTATGCCAACGCATACTGGGTGCAGTGTGCGAAGACATGAATAGTCACTGCAACCTCGGCGCAAGAGGAAAGTACCGTAATATCTTCTTCGGAACATGTTTCTTCTTCCCCCCACGTTTTGTGATCTTGTACCGAGGAAAATTGTATATATCACACTGCACCTTATCTTTGTCATCCCCAGAGTATAACATACAGTCCTGCTCACAAGCATCGATCTTCTCATACCCGAGATTCAACCCCTTAACCATCTTCTTCACTTCATAGTAATTCGCGGGCAGGGTATTATTCCTAGGTAAAAACTCCCCGATAATAGCAAGCAAATCATTGAATCCTCTCTCACTGTAGTCATGCTCATTCTTGTAGTGTAAAAGCTTTGTCACTGCAGAAAGCCTGGTGTGTTTGTCATGTTCAGGATACAATGGGGTCCCTAATTCAGATAGTATCTTGTAGAAGGAAGCTGCTGAATCATTTGGCTTTTGTTGATCAGCACTGCTTGACGCATGCTCATTTTCAGCCTAGTCAATATTGGTAGGGCCATACGCATCTACCAACATCTCCACGGCATCATAGTTATCTGATTGGGAATCCCCATGAACTGGTTGGTTTACAGTACTGTCTGTCAGTTCTCTAAACTCAACTGATTCCTCGTGATGAATCCATACCGAATGCCCATCCGCAAACCCACGTGAATATAAGTTAAATTTCACTTTATTGGCAATCTTCCATATCATGTTCTTACATTTGAGACACATGCATCTCATCTTTCCGTTCGGATCATCAGCATGTTCTATTGCTTTGTTCATAAAATTGGACACCCCGTCACGGTACGCATCAACTAATCCTTTCCCATCAATCTGTATCCTACGGTACATCCAACTCTGGTCGGCATCCATCTTTAATTGAAGAAAATACCCAATTAGATCAAGAATAATCATGAATGTGGTCCAAGCATGAATTTAGTTTACCTAGTATATATCTCCACTCTACAGGGGTTAGGCTTTTATCCCGTTTCTGGATGCGTCTCCTCACTAATGCTAATCTTAAGCACGTTTCTACAATTTTTAGAAAATTTCAACAGCACCTCCCCATGGTCTCCAAGTACACGAAATAGACCTAGAAAACTTAGTTTAAGTATGCACTCAGAGAACATGTAGAGACACCAGCTAAAAGTTCCTCAAAATTTATAAAAACGCACCATGTGCATTGGCACCGACCTAAGTGAGAGACATAATATCTAGTAATAGTTCCAAACTTGGGACTATTCGACATTCACTCCTAACGAGTGAATGTGGAACGAGTTTCTAAGCTTCTATGAAAACTACATGCACATGAAGTATATATATATATATATATATATATATATATATATATATATAGATATGCAGTTTATTGTAATTGTGGAAAACTAAGCAAATGCTACTTAGTTTATTTTTTCAATGATATAAACTAAGTGCTACTCAGTTTATGCTACTCAGATTATTTTTCCAATGATATAAACTAAGTAAGTGCTACTCAGTTTATACTACTTAATTTATTTTTCAAATGATAAAAATTAACTAAGTAAGTGCTACTCAGTTTATACTACTTAATTTATTTTTTCAATGATAAAAATTAACTAAGTAAGTGCTACTCAGTTTAATTAGTTTATTTATTTTAATTTTATTTAACTAAGTAAGTGCTACTCAGTTTAATTAGTTTATTTATTTTGATTTTATTTAACTAAGTAAGTATTACTCAGTTTAATTATATTTATTTTGTATTATATTATCTTAAATTAAATTAAGTTAATTTTTTATTTAATATAATATAATATAATATAATATAATTAAATTAAATTAAATATAATATAATATAATATAATATAATATAATATAATTTAATAAAACATAATTTAATATAATATAATTTAATTTTTATTATATTATATTATTTAATTTTATATTATTTAATTTATTTAAATTGTATTATCTTAAATTAATTAAATTTAATTAATTTTGATTTAATTTGTATTATATTATATCAAATTTTTTTTAATTTTAAATTTAATTTATTTTTTTATTATATTATATTATATAATTTAATATTAATTATTTTATTTAATTTTTATTATCTTAAATTAAATGAAATTAAGTCAATTTTTTATTTTATTTAATTTAACAAAATTTGTATTATATTATATAATTTAATTTATTTAAATTGTATTTTAGTATTGAGAAACTATTAAATGTACATTAATATAATAAAAAGGGCCCACATAAATTGCAATTGCTGAATTCTGACAGAATTCTGTCGAAAATTCCGTCGGATATAACAAATATGCCAATATTATAAGGCAATCCACATATCACAACAAGAATCAACATTAACACATTTTCAACAATATAACCAAAAACTTTCAATTAGGGCATGAACAATATATGTACCAAAAAATTTTCAGACCCAAAAGAGCCAACAAAACACACAACAGTTTATATAACTCAATTAGGGCATGAACAACATATGTACCCACAAATTTTCAGACCCAAAAGAGCCAACAAAATACATATATAGCAGTTTATATAACTCAATTAGGGCATGAACAACATATGTACTCACAAATTTTCAGACCTAAAAGAGCTAACAAAATACATATCAGTTTATATAACTCAATTTGCAAAATTAGAGCATGAATTTAAAAGCATAATAATTAAAATCAAATGACAATTCATTAAATATACCTGATTAGCTTGAATATTTAACAAACAAATGAAAGTACACTACCAATTTGAGAAGAAATCGACTGGAGGCTAGCATGAAGAATCGATCGGAACTTGAAGGGAGTTGGCCGAAACTGCAGGTGGTGTGACGCCCCCAGAATAGGTCCAGTCAACCCAACCCATTCTGAGTCGCCAAATACATGGTACATAATTCAAATACAAACTTTTATATCACACGGTCGTGCAAAATACGACCACACAACTGTGAGTGTCAATACAAATATGTAAAAAATATTAACATTCAAACTAAGTCCTCATTACAATTATTATCACACTATTTATCAGAAATAGTGAGGACTACTACTGTTCTAACTCGGACCATCACTCTGTCCCCCGACTAGTTCCTGCGACATTCTCAATTCCTGAAGAGGACAATAGATGAAAAAGGTGAGCTCAACTAGCCAGTACAGAATATTATGACTAAGATAATGAAAAATAAATTATCATTAGTCTTCAACAATTCAGATAAAATATTATTGACAACAAGTTTTAGATCAATATTCGCAGCGGAAATAACAATTCATTAGAAGAGTTAAGTAGAGAATGAAGTCTACTATCTTCTATGATTTAAAAGTCCATCATCAATATTTTATCCCTGTAACATCAATCAATATACATCTTTGCACTACGGGCCAAATATATTCATTTGTATCACCAGTGGTCATGTTCATCTCAACACCTGTTCATCTTTGCACTACGGCCAAAGATATTCATCAGATAATCATTCATCTTTGCTCTATAGGCCAAAGATATTCAGTTATCTCACCATTTAGAACTGAGGATGATAAAAAATAATATAAATAACGAATCCAGTGAGATAAAGGACAAAGATTAGGGATTTGTATTTTAGTTTATCTAATTCAAAAATACTCCGTAATAATCAGTTGTGGAGCAAAATTCAAGAATAAAGCTCAAAACTTAGATCCAATCAAAGATAGGAACCTTAACAAGCAACTTGGACAAATAGAAGAAAATTTAATTTTTTCATGAATAGTGTCGTCTACGTGAATAGTGTCGTATACGTGAATAGTAACCCCGTCAAAAAAAAAGTAAGAATTTCATAATAAAATTCATGCCAATATTTTGGTATAATGATATTGAAAAGAATAACATCATTTACGAAAGAAAATAACATCCCTTACCTCAAAAGAATAGTACTTCTGACTGGAATATCGGATATAAGGCTGAAGAAAACTTGCACTGAATAGCAACACTCAAAGTATCTAAATATTCACAAAAATACGCTTGATATTATAGAGAGAGAAAACTTCTGATTCTGGTGTGATTTTCAATTCTAACCTAAGCACCCTATTTATAGAAAAAATTTAGGATGCCAAAGTAAAATTTTTAATAAAATAATATTTTTTAAAAAAAATTTCGCCCGCCTGTTGACCCAAAAGCCATCAGCCACCAGTGGGGCCCACCTCCTATTAAAAAAATATTTATTTTTTAAAACTTCAATAATTCATAATAAATAGCCCTTTTGTCAGAAAAATATAAATTCTATGTCTTTTTTATAGAAAATTTAATTCTCTACAACTTTGTAGAAGGAAGTTTTTCCAAATTCCAAACATAAATTATCCGAAATCCATAAACGGATGATTTTCCACACCAAAATACTGATAAAAACACATCAGCACGAATTCCTTCTTTTATATCCATAAAATAAATATTTCTTTATCATATAAATCAATAATTAATTATTCATAAATAATATTACAAAACTACAATATTGACAACCAAGTCGTTCCTAGAAAAGGGGGGGTCTTCCGATAAGGATTTTTTCTTACTGGCGCGCAATTAAATAACCCCTTCTAGACAGAACTTCCTTAGACATTGTCAATAATGCTATCTAATAATATTATTCAAATAATATGAATTATTGAGTTGATAATGTGAAATACTGTGCAGTGACAATTATTGAATCAATAATATAAAATATCAACGGTAGCAATTATTGAATCAATCATATAAAATAGCAACATAGCAATTATTGATATAAAATATCAACGTAGCAATTATTGAACCAATAAAATATCATGCATTGAATCAATAATATAAAATATTGAACAGTAATTACTGTAACAATTATTGAGTAAGTGACTTCTTACGTAAGAATCAATAATTTGAAATACTGTGCAATACCGTGTGCTACTGTGCACAACGCTTATTACTGTATTTTTATCACCGGATATTTTAGCAGTTTAACCGTAACAGTTTTACCGTTATTTATAAAAAGGTTATTTCTGTCGCTTTCTATATCCGACAGTTATTTCGTTGTGGGGCCCACAAATAGCTGCGCCGTCGTACGAATATTCCCCGACAACAAGAATATTCCACGACCAAACGAATATTCCTCGACAACAATGAATATTTTATAACCACTTGCTCATTTTAAAATATTTGCACATTTCACCCATAACTTTTCACATTTATCAAATCAACACCTTACTAATTCGAAATAATATATAAAGAAAATTAAATCTTTATTCATAAAAGTTGGGGTCTTACAGAGATCACTGGAAAGCGGTAAAATGGATATTCAAAGATCTGAAAGGTACTGCAGATCATGGAATTATGTTTGCAAAGCAAAAGGATCAGATATTAGTGGTGGGGTATGTAGATGCGGATTACTAGACTTGGCAAACGGGCGAGCCAAGCCGGGCCAAGAGCGGGCCGGCCAAAAATAAGTCGGGCCAAAACGGCCCGCATTTTTCTGGGCTAGAATACTGCAGCCCATGGCCCGGGTTGGGCCGGGTCGGCCCAGCCCGCGGGCTTTTTCCTTCTTTTTTTTGGCAATCCTCGTCAATTCATAATGGTTTTAAAAAACAGAAAGAAAAGAAAATGGAGCAAATAATGCAAGGTTGTTGTAAGAAAAATAAGCAGAGAAGAAAGTGACAGTTTCAGTTAATCATATTTTTTAAGTAGGAGGACTTTATTATTATTACACTAGCATATTTCTCTTATTTCTAATATGGTGATCTCCATCATCTCCAGGAATTATATGAAATACATGTTAAGGTTTGTTTGTCCCATAAAATAACTGTACATTTAATGTTGGGAAAACTGTATTGATTCCGTGTAAAATTGTCAATTATTGTTTGCCATTATCAACTGTGAATAATAGAGTATATAGAAGAATAAATTGAACAAAAGAAAAGAAACAATATATTGAAGATTGCATTAAAAGCAAACAATTGTTGTAGCTCATTTGGTTTGAACTCATAGTTATTTACTTACAAGTCTTGTGTTCAAGCCTTATAACCCACAAATAGTAGCATTTTGTTTATAAAAAAAAAATAAGTCACGGGCCACGGGCCGGGCCGGGCCACCAGCAGGTCGGGCCTTCACGGGCAGGGCCAAAATGGCCTAGCTTTTCGTGGGCTGCATTAATGAAGCCCATTGCCCATGTTTTTGCGGGCCAGGGCCTAAATTGCCAGGTCTACGGATTACGCTGGAAGGTTGGATGACTTGAGGTCTACAACAGGGTATATGTTCACTTTAGCGGGTGGATCGATTTGTTAGAGATCCATGGTACAATCTCTAGTAGCTCTATCGACTACTGAATCTGAGTATATGGCTTTGGCTGAAGCTTGGAAAGAAGCATTGTGGTTAAAGGATTTTGTGACAGAATTATAGATTAAGGTGGAGTACAGTTGTATTGTGATAGTTAGAGTGCCATTTACTTGGCAAAGCATCAGGTATATCATGCAAGGACTAAGCATATTAACGTGAGGTTTCACAAGGTGAGAGAGTTGATTGCTATGGGTGATGTGATATTGGAAAAGGTGCACACTTCTGAAAATGCAGCTGATATGTTGAAAAAGACTATGACCGCGGACAAGTTCAAGCATTGCTTGGACTTGGTTAATGTCTCCGAATGTTAGTAGGAAGTAACCCCCCCGGGTTTGGTTGGAACAAGTGACTTATCTTCAGAATAGGTGAGGTTATTCGTCAAGGTGGAGTTTGTTGGGATTCGTCAAGGTGGAGTTTGTTGGGACTTGTGACTCATAATCACAGACTACAGAAAAGACTAGTGCGAAGCGACGCACATCAGGGTTGAACCAGAGATTGCGGGGGGGGGGGGGGGGGTTGCGGGGGTGGCGGAGCCCCCTGCGGTACGGTACGGAATTTCTGTCAGGGCAGCGCGAATCGCGCTAGTGGTAGGCATGGAACGGCGCGGGGCGCGCTAGGCAGGGATGCACTATCTGCATAGGCAGCGCGGGGCGCACCTGGATTGGCTTTGGGATGGTGCGGGCCGCGCCGGTCGGACAGGAGGTGTTTTCCTGTTCTATTTCGGAAGGAATATTATGGGGATTAAGGTCATAATATGAAGTAGGGTTGAAATAGGATTAGTGGGTATAAATACTAAACCTATTGTAAAGCTCTATGTAACTCATTCATTCATAATAAGAAAAAGAACGCCTCTCCCGTGGACTACCCGAATTGAGGAACCACGTAAATCTCTCTTGTATTAATTCTCTATAATCGTGTGAATGTGTGTAATCCATAATTCTAACAAATCCAAAAAATATCTCATTTTCCCCCTAAATCATACAAATCTTTAGGACTTTTCCATAGTCAATCCATTCAAAATTATATATACAATTTGATTTTTGAGATTGAACGACTGCATATTAAACTTCATATTGATGTGAATTTATTTAATTTTAGTTGATATAATTATTATAATTGTATAGTACATAACAAAAACTATTAATCACAGAATTCATTTCGTTTTAAACTATTATAAACTAGTCATACCAATTTAACTTGAAGTTTAATCTGTCGTAGTATGTTTAACCTCAAAAGTCAAATTAAATTTCTAATTTTGGAACAAAGGTAATATTTATTTGTTAATTTGAAACTTTGAGGGTGCAAGTGTAAAGAAAATATAACACGACCGAATCCTAATAAAATATAAAAAATTCTCAACAATCCATTACTTAAATCCCTGGAACTCTTGATAGGATACAGTTGTTACTTTTTGTAACATGGATAAATTTATGCGATATATATTAAATATCGACTACTTATGTGGATATATATGATAAAAAAAAATTAAAAAGACACTCACATTGCGCGGTTATTATTATTTTTTTTATCATTTAAAATTCCACATTTTTAACAATCCAATTTTGTCATCATATTTATTGATGTATATGTCATTTTCCTTTGATATATGCTATAGTTATTAGAAAATATTCGTTTGGTCGGAAAATATTCGTTTGGTCGGAAAATAATCGTACGACGGCGCTGAAATAACCAATCATTGGTGAGTCACACAACGAAATAACTGTTAGATGTAGAAAGCGACAAAATTAATTTTTAAAAAAATTAATGGCAGAACTTTTACCGTTTACTGTTGAAATACCCAGTGATAATAGTACAGTAATACACGTTACTCCACAGCAGTACGCGTTACTCCACAGTAGTACACAGTATTGCACAATATATCTGATTATTGATTTAATAATTGAAGTCATTCAATATTTCATTCAATAATTGTCATAGTAGTTATTGCATAATATCTCATATTATTGATTCAATAATTATTACAATAATATCTGTACAATATTTATATTATTAAATTAATAATACGACATAATAACTTATATTATTTGATATGCCTGAATTTTGGATTAAAATGCAACTCAATAAGATAAATTACCAAGTGATGACCGAGACTTGTAACCAGCAAGTTACATATTTGTTGAGTGCTCATATTTTATTTTATTAAACAAAATATAAATACACTAAAAGCCCTTGGTGACTAATAAAGAAGAATGATTATGAAGTATCATTAGGATTATATATCAGCCTAGTTTTAGCCTTTACTATTCAAACTCAATTTAATAAGTTAAAGTTTTTTCGGTAATGATATATATTATGAATGTTTTACATCAACTTTTGATTGTTAGTTACATAGATAAATATTAGTAAAAATATTTTTAAAAAGATGTGTGATAACTGAGATTCTCTTATATGATTCATATTAATCTCATGTATTGATAAGTTTCGCAATTGTAATTCAGAATAAATTTATCGCAATACACGGCACTCAAGTTTTTTTCATCACTCAAGTTTCTTTCATCATTTCTATTGTGATTCCAATAGGGATAAATCTGATGGAAATAAACAATGTGATGCCACGGATGGAAAGCAAATTGACAGAAGATAATATGTTAGAAGACAGAGGATGGTGGAGTTTTTCTACACTTTTATTGATTAACCAAATAGCCTATATATAGGCTAATACATATATCTGATATATGATACTATAGAGCTATCCAACAGACTCCTAAGTAGGCCAACAGACACATAACTGATAAGTAGATAGGCAGACATATTGGGCGTGGTTCCTCACCCATGAGATAGAATCTAAGATAGAAAAGAATTGATTTTCTTTGTGAGCAAGTAAGCGGGTTTACTTGATATTAATTCAATTAAAAATTGGGTTAATGGAAGCAATATTGGAATTGGAGATTTCATGAAAGGAATCCAAGTTGAAAAAGGATTTGATAAGGAGATGTTATCCCTAATTTGATTAGGAGAATAAATTGTTTCTAATCCATAATAGGAATGGATTAGAAAGAGTACTATAAATAAGGCTATGGGGGAGTCTTATTTTATACATGAGAGAAGCTTGGTAGCAAGAAAATATCAAAAAAATAAAGAGAGAGAATTACAGTTTGTTGTTCGTGGGTATCCGGCACCATCTCCATTCAATAGAAAGTTTGAAGACTTTATTGTTTGGAGTGTTTTTGGGTGGTGAATTTAATTAGGTTTCTCAATCTAATTAAAGGTAAATCTGAATTCTCTTGATTTATTGTGTAACCTCAAGTTTTAGGGCATAAAACTTGAAAGGATTATTATAAGCCCATTATTAGTGATATAGTGGAGATTCGGAGTTCAACATGTGATTTTTTCCTTTAAGGGTTTTCCACGTTAAATTTGGTGTCTTGCTTGTGGATGGTTATTTGTTATTTTTGTTCTCATAATTGGTTTTGTTGATTTCCTATTTAATTGCACAAAGACGAAAAAGTAATTCTTGGAATTGAGATTATTTTAGGCGTACTTTTTCCAACAATGGTATCAAAGCTTGGTTATTTTTGTGATTTTCTTGTGCGAATTAAATAGAGGATTGGACAACAGGTTGCATGATTAATCTCAAAGCTGCAAATTATGCAATTTGAAAGCCAAGAATGGAGGATTTGCTTTACTGCAAGGATTTGTACGAGCCACTTGAGAACGATGGAGTTAAGCCCGCAAACAAGAGTGACGCGCAGTGGAACAAGATGAACAGGAAGACTATTGGTCTAATTAGATCGTGGATTGATCAAAGTGAGTTTCATTATGTTGCCACGGAAACTAAAGCCTATGCTCTTTGGCAGAAATTGGAGTCCATATATAAAAGGAAGACGGCGCAAAATAAAGATTTTTTGATTAGGAAGCTTGTGAATTATAAGTTCAAGGATGGAAACTCCGTTGCAGAGCACTTAAGTGATTTTCAGAGTTTGATAAATTAGTTGAGTACGATGAATATGGTAATTGACGATGAGATGCAGGCTTTGTTGTTGTTGAGCTCTTTGCCTGATAGCTGGGAGACGCTAGTAGTATCACTGAGTAACTCCGCTCCCAATGGTACGCTGACTATGGATACAGTCAAGGATAGTTTGTTCAATGAGGAACAGAGGCGAAGAGATACCTTAGTGACTAGTGCTGAGTCACAAG
>JAINUT010000035.1:0-26823 GCA_020205555.1 Panax stipuleanatus | reverse complement strand
TAGTTTTTTGTAAGTTTTTCATTTAACTCTATTGTACGTCGAAAAATATCTTTGGGATCCCTTTTCCTATGTGGTTCTACCCTTTATATGCCCTCTATTTGATTTGTTTTATCTGAAGGGTGAATTTTAGGAAAAGACTGACATAAAGTCGACAATTTAAAAAGTTTGATTTTACAGAGTCGCCAGTTGGTATGTTTGAAATGGTTGTACCAACTTAATCGAGTTTTGAATTGAAAAGTTTTGCAAGTAGGCCCAATTGTTGGAATCTGTTTAACTTGGCCTTGGAAACCGAGATTCATAGAGTTCGGGGGCTTAAATAAGCGGGGGGAAGGTGTTAGGCACCCCCCGACTTCCGTGAAACACGGTTACCGTATTTTTTCAATTTTCCTAATTGTTTGCAGTGTGTGTTTAATTGGGCCTAAAGTGCTTTATTTGAAAGTAGTGTTGTGCTTCGTTGGACCTATATACGAAGGGTTTGATTTAATGAACAGTCCATTTTTAGACAAGATATGAAAGTGATGTTTTGAAAGATGGTTTTCAATTCGCTAACATAGAATTGAAGTCTTTTGATACTTCCATTTTTATTCTGTATTCGACTTGATTTGAATTTTATGCTCGAGATGCGAAGCATCTTCGACAAAATAATATATATACAAGTGTCGAGTTTCTTATGGGCATGAAAGCCATCGAAGTGACCCGAGCACCATAAACCATAATTTACTATCTTAAGACCTTAAATTCGAATAACCGTTTTAAGGTCCCTCTATTTACATTTACAAAAAAGGTATGCAAGTTGTATTTACAGTGCAAATTCGTCCATCGTGGGAATTAGATCTAAATCCATGTGATTAATCTTAGATCTCGTGATTTCTAGGCTCACAGAATATTATCAAAAAGCCTGCACAGCAAATATATTGAAATAAAATGCAAATTAAAATCTAAACGTCGCAAGACAAAGGATTCATCAATTAAATCTTTGCATGCGCGTAGCCAAAACTTTCCGTTCCCTCTAGATACGGATCTAGGGTCACGTAGTTGCTTTAATATTTACAAAACTAGAAAGAAAACTAAATTTAAATAAATCTTAGCCATTCTAGCTCAACAGTTCCAATTTGACAACTTTTGAACCGGTTAAAAGTGAGATATGGCTAGATTTAGATAAATCTAATCAATAACTTTACATTAGCCCAAATTTACATCAAATGAACATTTAAAACAGATATTTAATCACATTAAATAATAATATATATTACTTATATATATTAAAACTGGAAAGAGCCACAGATTTTTTCAGACGTGACTGATCAATGTAAATATATATATATATATATATATTATATTATATATATATGAGATATGACTATTTAGATAAATCTAATCAATAAACTTTACATTAGCCCATATTTAAATCAAATGAACATTTAAAACAGATATTTAATCACATCAAATAATATATATATATATATATATATATATTACTATATATTTAAAATTGGAAAGAGCCACGGATTCAATCTAGGCGTGACTGATCAACGTAAATATATATATTACTTATTAAAACTGAAAAGGCCACGGATTAGCAATCCAGGCCAAACAAGTTAGTATAAGTATATACTATATATATATATATATATATAAGTTACTTCTCTTGTACATATTTTATGATTTAATAATATTATGTTTTATTAGTAATTTCTGTGTTAATTTATGCGCCATTCTCTTCTTAATAATCAAAATCAAATCACTTACCACTTCCGCCCCATTTGGTATGGTTAGTAGTCAAGAAGTTTTCATGGTTACCCGAATTTGGGATGATAATATTGGTGTTGGCCCTCCAGATGGGATAACACATTAATATTTACCATAATAAAATTTTATTGGAACTCCCATTAATATTATACCAAATGGGGCGTAAGTGGTAAGTGATTTGATTTTGATTATTAAGAAGAGAATAACGCATAAATTAATACAGAAATTACTAATAAAATATAATATTATTAAATCATAAAATATGTACAAGAGAAGTAACTTACAAAGTAGCACAGGCTACAATCTTGACTGGTACTTTTAGAGAGAAAGGAGAGAAGAGAGAAGAGAAGAAGTGGACGAAGCCTGCTGCTCCAACTGACTCTGTCTTTCTTTTATAATAAGAAAGAATTATTACAACATTTACAAATGTAAACAGTGACAGACTTTTACTATTACAAACAGTATCTGACCTTTACTATTACAAATCGAAATTGACCTTTACTATTACAAAAGTGAATAAAAAACAAACTACTTTTGACTAGATGAGTAATCTTTCGGCCACTTTTGACATATGGCCGACCAATTGATTAATCGCATTGAGGCGCGGTTTTAAGCCTTTTGACTGCAGGAACATCTGAATGTGATTGGAGGATATGGTGGAACATCTGCATGTGACTGGAGGATACTTTCGGTGGGAAAGCAAGAGTATGACTAGGCGAACGGGTCCTGAGCATCTTGCAAATTAATGTTGCTATAAGGGTCATTATCATCATCTTCTTCAGCTTTACTGGTTTTTTTAGAGGAAGAAGACGAACACTTACTTGCCTCAATTTCTTCATGAAGCTGATTGACTCTGTCTTGGATGGCTTGAGCTAACTTTTGTAACTCAAGACTAGAACATTCTTTAATTTTTGAAAAATCTAAAGAGGTAGGAGGAAGAACTTCTTTATATTTAGATTTACTTGAAGAACCTTTCTCAGGGATAGAATTAATAGGATTGGAAGGAAATTCTTTTTGAACTTGATCTATAATTCTGTTAACATCAAATTTATCCCACCATTTAACAAAGAAAATTGGGGTAACCATGGAAACTTCTTGATACTAACCTTACTGGTCACAGAATTAATGGACGCTTGAGAAGAAGATTGAAAAACTGACTCTATGATTGGTGTCTGAAGATTATACTGCCATTTTAAAATCCAAGGAATCTTATATTTACTAGAAAAACTGGAGCAGTATGGGGATACCTTCAAACTTTTAATTATATTAACTATGATTTGCAAAGTGATGAATTTGTGAATGAAGCAAATATGAGAAAATATCGAAGGAAGGACCATAACGAGACCACCAAAGAATAAACCAGAAGGGGATTTGACTCTTGAATTTATGATCAAATTGAATAAACCATGAATGGTTGAAAGCTTGGTTTTGATGAAGGAAAATCTTATGTCAAGCTTTAATATAATCATAGAAACAAAAATAATAATTTTGACTAGCAATTGGACTAAGATCCGAATGATGCTTTCCCCAATTAGATTGAGAAATAATCTGTTTAATATAAAGTGAATGAAAAATGATTTTTGAGGAATCATTTTTATCATAAATGGGCTTAATAACAATTGACTCGATTTGAAGAAGGATGTCCTTATAAAATATAAGTGATTTATAAGGAGCAAGAGGAAGGAAATGCCATCCAGTTGGGAAGAATTGGGCAGCCAAACTAACTGGATCATTCTTGGGTTTCATGATTGTTTCGACCTGAAAAAGATTGACTTGATAATTAGGATATTGTGAGTTTTGACTTTTAGGAACATTTTGTGGGGTGAACAAAATAGATCAATAGAGACTGGTTTACTAGCTAAAACCGTATTATATGGCCTTGGAACGGAACCAAGTATATGATATCTATTAACTAGATCCACTGAAGGGAATGGGTTAGCTGGATGAGAGACCAAAGAGCCTTTGGGCTGATTACTAGGGCCTGGAGGGCAACCCGAACCACGAGAAGAACCTTCTCGAATACTTATTTTGAAACAGTAGGAGTATCTGAGTTAATAAATTCCCGGGTAAGAAAGTCGGAATAGAATTATCACTACCTTTAATATACTCAATATCAAAATCAAACATACTCAAAAGAGCTTGCCATCTAGCAAAAATTTGCTTAGCGGCGATATTTTCAACATCTTTATCAAGAATGTATTTTGCTGATTTACATTCTATTCTAACTAGAAATTTTTGATTTAACAAATCACTTGAAATTTTAATACATAAAACTAAAGAAAGGATTTCTTTTTTAATAGTACTGTAATTTAATTGTGTAGGATTCCATACGCCAGAATGAAATCGAACAATTTGTTCAGATGAAGTGGGAGTTAACTTTTGTTTTAGAATACCTTCGAATCCAACTTCAGAAGCATCAGTTTCAATAATTTTGAATGCAGATTCATTGAAAATGCTAAGGCAAGGCAATACCTTAACATACCTTTTAACTTGTTGGACGATGGAAGTATGTTCATCTGTCCAAAGAGGTGGATTGTTCTGTAAACGTTAAAAAAGAGGTTTACAAATTTTTCGAAGATTTTTATAAAATTTACCTACATAATTGAGAGATCCTAAAAATCGCTGAAATGAAGTTTTATCAATGATTTTATCAGGAAATCTGTCTGCAAATTGAATAACTCGCTGAATAGGACGAACCAGACCATGATTAATGTCATGACCTAGGAACTTGACTCTAGTCTGAAAAAGACTACATTTAGTAGGAGATAAAATCAGACCATTGACTTTTATAGTTTTGAAGAACGAATTCAGATGTTTGTAATGTTCTTCGATTGACTTAGAAAAGATGAGAATATCATCGATATAAACAATAATAAAATAACTGAAAGGATTTAAAATATCGTTGAGGATATTCTGAAATTCACTAGGGGCATTTTTTGAGACCGAATGGCTGAACTATCCATTCATAATGACCAAAAGGAGTGGTAAAAGCAATTTTATACTTATCACTGGGATGAATACTGATTTGCCAAAATCCTGACTTGAGGTCAAATTTACTGAAAATGGTGGCATTACTAAGTCTACACAGTAGATCCTCTTTATTAGGCAATGGGTACCTAATCCATTCTAAAACTTTGTTTAGAGATTTATAATTAATAACAAGTCTAGGGACACCTCTTTTTCTTTTATGTTTCATTATTGACATAAAACGCTAGACAGGACAAGGGTGACTTATTGGTTTAATTAAACCTTTATTGAGTAAATCATTAACTCTCATTTTTATAAAGTTCCATTTGTTGATGATTCATTTATATAGGTCTAACCTTAGTAGGAATTAAATATTCTTTGAATTCCTTAGCATAAGGTAGTCTTACAACATGCTTTCTCTTCTATGCTAAAAAGCATTAGGAGAATCAGAACAAAGGTTTTTATTCATAAAATTCTTAAGATCTTCAATCTTTTCTTGAATTTTTTTATTAGCAAGTAATTTTCTACTTGTTTATATTTAATTTCTTTTTTAAGAATTTTAATTGAGTAGTTTTACAATTTAAAGATTTGAAAATAGATTCGTCTGAATAAATTTCAAATCTCTTTCTTGGGTTTGGGTAATGAATTTAAATTCTACCTTTTGACCCAAGTGTTTAGTGGTTAATCCATTATTACTAGGTAGTAAATGGATAATAGATATATAAACGGTAGACCCCAAATGATCTTATCTATCAGATTGCGTATTAAAACAAAGGTTGTTTTAAACACTTATTATCTTGACAATATGAACTTGAAAAAGTTTATACTTTATCTCCATCTTACTACCATTAGCATAACTTAATTTTTCACTAGTTTTCTTATAAAACTTAGTAGGGATTAAACCCTCCTGATACAATTAAGATCTGCACCAGTATCAACTAAAGCAGGAAGTTCAATTGTAAAGTTTATCAATAACTAGCTTAATGACTTATACTATTTTTGAATGGTAATATCTTTTAATCTTTTTAAGGAGTATCCTTGAACCATAAGAAGTGACTCATTCTTAGTATTTGAAGATTCTGGAATATCATCATCATCTGATGACTTAGAGATGTGAAGATCTGAATCTTTAGTTGCTAGATTAGTCATTTCTTTACGTAAATCAGAAATTTCAGGTTTAGAGGCTTGAAATTCTTTTTAAGCTCATTAACTTTCTGATTTAATTCTGGAAGAGTGATTTCTTTATCAGGCAATTTAAATCTTTCAAGGGTTTTATTAAGACTGATAATAGGTTTTTCTTTACCTTTAGCAATCTTATTTTTAACCATATTGGTTTTGGTTAATAAATCTTTTAATTATTTCATATACTGAATCTTTAACTTAGAATCAGTAATTTTACTAATTAAATCAATTACAAAGAACTTTCCTTCCTCTTCTTTATTAAGAACATTAATTCTTTTATTGCAACAATCAGATCTGCAATTATCTGTGCATAAAGTGACTTCATCGGCTTCACTTTCTGTTTGTTTACTATTATTGCTATTAGAAGAATAAGGAATATCAGAATAATCATTGTTGTCAATGTCATTTTCTATCCTTATTAATTCTAAAAGTTGTTCAGTATTGTGACGCCCCCAAATTCAGACCGTCACTGATCTCGAATTTGGTTCATCACGTACTAATTATAATAACAACTAAAATCTCAAACAATGAAATAACAGAATAATTTACATTGATATAACATAACTATTCTCATCCCAAGTCTCGAAACTATTATAAATACACTTCTAACTTAAACCAAATATTTCTTAATATATAACATTTAAATAAGTCTTAATACAACATACGGAAACATCCTAATATAGAAAAGTATAGCTACTCCCATAGCCTTGCCTTCGCACTTGTCCTGTCCTGGGGTTCCACCTTGCCCTGCCCTAACTGAAATGGTTATGGGAAGCAAGAGTGAGCAACAAATTTGCTCAGCAAGTAATATGCAATAAATATGAACAGGAATATATACAGTTCTAAATCTCAAGGGTAAAACGGTAATCAATCGCTCAGGATTTCAAATAAGAATGTTGTGAACAAAATAAATAGCAATGACTTCTAAATCTATTCCGAAAAGTTGAATAAGGACTACTACGGGTTGAGAAGTTATTAAAGGATTCAAAAGTTTCAACAATTTCAAGTGAACGAATAGATATCACTAAGTGTCGCTGTGGACGAAAGATTAATAAAGAATCCAATGAATTCAAAGTTTCAAGTTAATAAATACTGGATACTGAGTGGTTGCTAAGAACCACGAACTTCTACTAGAATCACCAAAAATATTTTCGGTAACCCAACCAGTACAATTAGGGGATCAGCCTATCGTACCTGGAGTTATGCATAACCTACCACGCCACTGTCGGCACCCCGACTATATAGTTCCCCTTTTTACAAGGGTTGTTCAACTCAGTCAATTTCTAAGAGTCTGCACCAAGGCAATCGGTGTGGATTGCTTTCTAATTCATGATATTTGTCTAGCCGAATTAAATGGCGTAGAACAATTCAACAATGTATATAGGAACAATTTTATGAGTTCAATACTCGCAACAATAATTCGAAGAATATAATCGTGATTTAAATCAAACTATGAAATATAAGTTTATAAGGCAAGAATTATTCTAGCACCTATTTACTCGTACGACCAAAGTTAGTACAAGCTCGAATATGTGTTCAATAAAGAGTATGAATCAAATACTTGCTCAATAAAAGAGTAGTCAAATACTTATACAAGAACGATTTCAAGGAAACTTGCACAATGAAAGAGTATAAGTTAAGGAACTTGCTTACGACGTTCCTCAAATAAGGAACCACAAGGATAGGATACTTGCAACACAATAAAAGTAGGGTTCGGATACTTGCACTATAAATGAGTGTAAGTCAGAAAACTTGCACTTTAAAAGAGTGTAAGTTAGAGAACTTGCCTTATGCATAGTTTACCAACGTAAAGCTTATAAACACTTTTCGAATCCTATTATAACATATTTACATGTATAGAATATTCATTAGCTAAACACATTCGGTACGCAAGCTCGATATTAAGTTACACATACACTTAACACATAAATAGTTCATAAGACATTACAGAATCAAGTAACATAGTTATAATTATATGCATTAGTTACACAGTTAATCAACATATACTACCTCATATAAGCATGCTTACATAAGTCTTATCCTTGCTACATAGGTATCACATTATATCAACAACACCTAAATGAGTATGTCTTTATTATCTTTAGAACATCTTCATAGCATGTCAGTACCACCTATCAATACCAACAAAAACTCTTTTTAGCAGCTTATCACTCAATTACAAAAATTAAAATCAAGCAGAATGCTCCAGACCAGTTTTCAGCCTGGCGCAGCTGCGCTCTGGAAAGGCTTAGGGACGACGCAGCTGCGCTGTCCCTTGGCCAGACCAGAGTTGTGTTCTTGTTTCTTCGTTCTCATTCCATTTTCTAGCGTAGCAGAGTGTTAACACATAACAATCATACATATTAAAAGGTATTGGACTTTCATAGGGTCATTTCAAGTCCGTGCTTATTTATCATATCTTAATTGGAATTTCTATCGAATTATGGCTAAATAATATCATGGAATCGTAAAGGCTATCATGCTTGACATGCATACACATAAAGTGGTCGCATAGTCTGTGTTAGGCATGCTCAGAAGTATCTACATCATATAAACATAACTAGTATCGTTATTTGCTTGAAAACGAAATCAAATTCATACTTGATCAACTTTGCATTGTATCTAATAAGTGTGTGCACATGCATGATATTTTAGCGATGTTAAAAACACTATCAAGCATGTTATAAATATCAGAATGCTATTTCACTATAATCATGCGACTTATTTTGCAAAAAGTCCGAACTTTGCTTTTGAAATCGTTACTACTTAATCATATTAGCTAGCATAAACTTAACACCCTCAAATTCACATTGCACATGTAGTTAAGTCATGTTTACATGCTCACAAGGTTAGCACATCTCTCATGTGTTATTCATGGATATTAGTTTCAAATATATCAATTTTCCTTTGAAAAGCCATTTAGTTTAAAGTTAAACAATTGGACACAAGCAAGGAAACTATGTATTACTAATCATGCTAGCTTATGGTCATAATTAGTCATATAAGTATATTATCATGCTCATATGGTTAAAATATGAATATCATACTTATATGTCAAAGTCTCTTTTTAAAACGTATACTTTCTTTAGTAATTATATACTAACATAACCAAACATACTCATGCTACTTCATGACACATATATACACATGTTATCATGATCTTCATGCATATCTAGACCACCCAAACACGCTTACAAGGTTAGAGCATATATCGTGTAATATTTATGCATATTACCTTGATATCGTCAAGTTTCTTTTCTTTGAAAAAGTTCGCTAGCTCAATGCTTATCCACTTGGTCATGAACAAAGGACCACAACTCATGCTTATTTATTTTTAGAAATCATGCGGTATGCTATCCTATGTACACATGTTTACAAAAATTAGAACTTAAGTTCATTAGTTTCATTCAAGCCTATTTTCATGCATACTAACACCAACCAACTCATTCATGCTATGCCAAGGAACCAAAATAGTATTGTTAAACTTATTTCCATACATGTTCAAGTCATATCAGTACGCTAGAATTGATCAGATTAAGAAATAAAAATCAAAAATTGGTGCAGGGTACCGGGCAGTGTAATGCCGGCGCAGCTGCGGCGTAAGCAGTTCAAGCCAGAATTTTTCCTGCTTCGGCAAGTTTCAGGCCAAACCTCAAAATTCCTTCACAACAATAGTTTTAAGCAGCCATATTGTAATCCCAACATGCATATAAGTTCATATAACAACTATATAAGTGTTCTATAACCCAATTACAATCCAATTTGGCATAATCAAGAAATTAACATTCAAGAATAGAAGTTTTGACTGAGAATGAAAATGAAGAACAAGGAATGTATATTATACCTCTGTAACACGAATTAGCTTGCTAATGCTGCAATAGAAATCCTCCCTCAGCTCAATAGATAATCACAGTATACTAACCTTACTTGGAATTCTCAGCAAATGAATTTAGAAGGAGAAGGGGCTATATATATAGGAAAACCAATTTCCAGACAAAGCCTTACTCCCTTGAATTAAACTAACAGAAATATAAATTGTATGAAGGTTAAGGAGGAGTAGGTAATTAGTTGGTGAAGGCAATCATGAAAGCCACTCCCCCATTGATGATTATAGCTATAATGCTGATTTTGAGAGAAGAGGTAGTAGACTAGCTTGGAGTTTTCACGTGAGAAGGATTGTGACTCTCACATTGGGACAAAGCAAAAATACTCAGCATTCTAGTAACATGCATATATATACATACTTAGGCTATACTTTAGTTAGAGTCACAATGTATATTTAATTAATCAACATGGCAATGTAGTACAATTAATTTACACATAGAAAATCCATGTACACTTGGGTTCTTAAAAAAAATATTATTGCAATGTAATAAGTTGGGATATATATAGTCCATATACATTTTATCTTACCGATATAATTTAACCGGATATTCTCACATTATATTATCTCATGTATAATTCAATTAAATTCTATTAGTCAATAATTGTTTACAATATATCCATAATATTTTATTTTAATGTATACTTACATACATATTGTCACATAAGCCTCATGATGTATTCATAACATATAGTTTTAATATGTACAGTCACATTGCCTTATATAATATAGTTTATATATAATTGCATGGTCACACTTAAGTATTGCACTACACACGTATCATACTATATGTTATATTTCTAATTATCACATCCTTTGCACATAGCAATTAATTGAGCAAATAAACTCTACTCGATTATTATTCACAATGGCAATTAATTAATATTAATTAATTCTTCCCTCATCAATCAATGTAATTATCAATCTCCATAACAATTAATTTTATATGATTAATTATCACATTTAAATAAATATAAGTCTTATTATATTCATAAACAAATTGCTTATTATCATTCTATTATTCGCGATAATAATAATTAACACATTATCAATTAATCATTATTAATATTCTATTTTCTCATAATAGAAAGTAAATAACAATTAATATCAATTAATTGTTCACGAAGTAATTCCTTCATTACTTACCCTTATCGATTATTATTATACGATAAATAATCACATTCCTCAACAATATAAATCCTATTATATTTATAAACCATGTTCTTAGTATCAAATCGTTACTTGCAAAAATACTAACTCAACAGATTATTATTATATTTCTTATAATAACAATTAACAATTAATATAGATTAACTAACAACGTTATTGTATGATTAACTATCACATGTATTGCACACAATAATTAATTGAATAAATATAACTCTTATAATATTCATCAATTATTTACTCATAAATATTTTGTTACTCGCAATAACATATTATTAATAAATACTCATTAATAGGCTATCACATATAACAACAATTAATTAACAATGCAATATTAATTAATTATTCACTTATTGATTTCCCTCATCATCATTTCCATTCTCATGCCACACAAGGCATTCTACGAGTCGCAATTCTTCATATTTCCTCAATTATTATAAATTCAATTTAATATAATCGAATTACTTTTCTCATAACTCATAAACACTTATATTCTAATAAGTATTCATTTTTTTATTATAAAATATAAAAAAAAAATTATTCATGAAATTCACGGTTCTTACAAGTATCTTCGTTAGAGATATTTAACTGAGATAACTTTTGTTTAATCTTACATTCATTTTATAATGACCTTTTTTACCACAATTATGACAAGTGATTTTACTCTTATCATATTTTTTAGACTTTTTAGTAGATTTTTTATTATGTTTTTTACTGGATTTTTCATAATAATTATCTTCCGTTTTATTCTGCTTAGATTGTTTTTTATGATATTTACTGCTTTTGTTGTTTTCAATATGTTTATGCCGATGCTTTCTTCTAGAGGGAGCAACAGGAGGTAAACCATATTGTTCACAAAAGGTTCCAAGCTCATATTTAGCTTTATTCTTATCTTTACCAGCTTATTTAGCGATTTTGAAATCAATACACATTTTTAATCCAATTTTTTGAATATAATTGATTATGCCACCACCGAGTTTTGAAAAGAGGCCCAATTGCTGGACACTGTTGAAACTTGATCTTTGAAATCGAAGTTTTGAGTTCGGGGGCTTGGTTAAGTGTGGGAAAAGTGTTAGGCACCCCCACAACTCCCGTGTAAACACGGTACCGCATCTTTTCAATATTTTCCTTTTAAATCTGCAATGTGTGTGTGTGAATGCTGGAAGAAATTGGGCCTATGTTTGATTGATTGGAAGCATTGGACAAGCTTCGTTGAACCTATATACGAAGGGTTTGATTTGATTTGAAAAAGTCTCTTATTTAGACAAGATTATTAAAATGAGGTTTTGAAAGCAGGTTTTCAAACCCTTACACTAACATAGGAATTGAAGTATGTCATCTCTTCCGTTTAATCTTTTCAGCCTTTTGGTTCAATTTGAATGGTGATTGTCTGGCTGCGAAGCATCCTCGACCACAAACATATATACAAGTGTTGGTATCCTCATGGGCATGATAGCCATCAGAGGGACTCTGACACGACAAATCATTATTCTCATTATGTTGAGATCTTAAACCCGGATAACCGTTTAAGGTCTTTCGGATGTACATTTTACAAAAAAAACTGGCAGGGTACATCTGTAAAGTGGAGTTTGTCCATCGTGGGAATCAGATTTTGATCAGTTTGATCATGAATCCCATGATTCCTAGGCTCACAAAGAAAAGCCAATAAAACCTGCATAGCTCAAATATGTACAGAAATATATATACATCCAGATATCGCCAGAACCAAGGATTCATCAGTAAATCCTGGCTCACACATGGCCGAAGCGTCTCGTTCCCACTAGATAGCGATCTAAGGGTCGCGAGGTAGCTTTCAGAAATGTAACTAGAAAAAAAATGCTAGATTTAAATAAATATCAGCCATTCTAGCTTTCTGGTTATGTCTGAACCTATTTTGAACCGTTTGAAAGCTAGAGTTGGCGAGATTTAAAGAAATCTAGTTCGCCCGCAGAAATGTTAGTGCCGATTCATATCAAGTGAATATTTAAAGCAACAATTTAATCAAAATGAGCAAAGCAATATATATATATAATTATATATATACGAAAGCTGTAAAGGACGATGGGTTTTCACTCCGGTGCCCAGACTAGAATGTATATATACATATTTATAAAAGCTATAAAAAGTCACGGAGTAATCCAGGCTTGACAAAATGGAAATATATATATAAAAAAACTGTAAAGGGAGATGAGTTTTCACTCCGATGCTCGGACTGGAATGGAATATATATATATATAAGCTGTATAAAAGCCACGGAATGATCCAGGCTGGACAGAATTAAAATATATATATATAAGCAGTAAAGGGCGGTGGGTTTTCACTCCGAGGCCAGAACTGGAATGGAAATATATATATATATATATATATATATATATATATATATATATATATATATATATATATATAAAAGCTGTATAAAAGCCACGGAGTAATCCAGGCTGAACAGAATGTAAATATATATATAGAAAAGCAGTAAAGGGCGACGAACATTATATCCTTTGCCCGGACAGAAAATGTAAATATATATATATATATATATATATATAAAGTAGTAAAAAGGCCGCAGAATGATCCAGGCCAAACTGGAATGTAAATATATATATATATATATATATATAGTTAAATATAGACAAAAAATAGTCAAACCGGGACTGGGAAGATAACCCAGTCCGGTGAAGGGTGCATATATATGTATATATATATATATATAAAAGCAGTAAACTACCGCGGATTTGACATCCGGGATTGACAGAATTGAAAAGTTAGTATATAATACAGTTAAATATATATAAAAAAAGCCAAACCCGGACTCGAAAGATAACCCAGTCCGGTGAAGTTACTAGAAACGAAGATATATGTATATAAAAGCTGTTAGAAGTGACAGATCGTCAATTCGAGTTGTAGAAATGCCAGAAAATGCGTTTAGGTACTAAAATGTACCAAAAGTTAGCAAAAACGGCAATGGAACTAAGTTCCGGGCATATTTAGAAAGTGAAACTTAATGTGCAAGTGTATAAAAGTGCAACGAAGTAGTAATAACTTTCTGATCAGTAAAAATACTCCCAATGGACTGCTACACGACTTTTTACCAAATCGTAGGCTTTAAACATCCGATTATACCACTCAATTTTTGATATGTGGTAGTATGTGGGTATATCTACGTGTTAGAGTGAAAAAATTTGGGTTTGGAAGACAAGAAAATGGTTGGAAAACCAAACAGGCAGGGGTTCAGAGCGTTTTTGATTATAAAATGAGCTGGGGGGTCACCTCATATATATAGACCCAGGAGAAGCAGCTCTACCTACGGCAGCTGCAGGTAGAGGTGCGGTTCCACGTGGCGGGGCCCGCGTGGTAGGTCTTATTGCATCAAAGTATGTGCACTCCAAGCAATGCGATGTCAGATTCAAAACTTTCTAACTTTTGATCGGAGCGTTTGTTTGAGGCGTGCTGTACCTTTCTGGAAAGCCCTCACCGAGAGTGTCACAATGACATGGGAGAAAACCTTTTTTCGAGTCCAAAAAGACAGGTTCATAACCAGGTCTTTGATTCCTCGCAGTTTGTCCGTTGAACAATCTTGCACTGTTTCTACTCGGGATCATTGTTATGGTTCGTTCTGACATTAGTGGCATCAATTTGGCTTGAGTTTGACTGAAATCGGTTTTAAGTTGGTAAAATAACCATTATGCCCCTCCTGAGATTGCCTTTAGTGTTGGCATGGCCTCCGATTGACTTCCCGGGGTTGTCTCTGAGGTTTTGGATTTCAGCCAATTTTGTTTGTCCTCATGGTTGTCTCCGAGGCTAACTTGGTGCTTCCAGGTTTGTCTCTGGATATGATGTAAGGCTTCAGGATTGTTGCTGAAGTTGACCTGACCTCCCGGGTTGAGATCGGGGCTGATCTGTACCTCCCGAGTTGAGACCGAAGCTGACCTGTACCTCCCAGGTTGAGATCGGGGCTAATCTGTACCTCCCGAGTTAAGACCGGGGCTGACCTATACCTCTCAGGTTGAGACTAGGGTTGACCTGCAACTCCCGGGTTCAGACCGGGGCTGATTTGTACCTCCCGGGTTGAGATCGGCGCTGACATGTACCTCCCGGGTTGAGATCGGGGCTGATCTGTACCTCTCAGATTGAGACCGGGGCTGACCTGTACCTCCTGGGTTAAGATTGGGGCTAACCTGTATCTCTTGGGTTGAGACCGGGGCTGACCTGTACCTCCCGGGTTGAGACCGAGGCTGACCTGTACCTCTCGGGTTGAGACCGGGGCTGACCTGTACCTCCTGGGTTAAGACTGGGACTGAATTGGTGGCCTGGTGTTGATATCGGGGTTGATTTGATGGCCCGATATTGAGACCAGGGTTTAGTTGAGGGCCCGGTATTGAGACCGGGGTTAAGTTGATGGCACGATATTGAGACCGGGATTGAGTTGATGGCCCGGTATTGAGACCGGGATTGAGTTGATGGCCCGGTATTGAGACCGGGGTTGAGTTGATGGCCAAGTATTGAGATCGGGGTTTAGTTGATGGCCCGGTATTGAGACCGGGGTTGAGTTGATGATCCGATATTAAGACCGGGGTTATGTTGATGGCCCGGTATTGAGACTGGGGTTAAGTTGATGGCCCGGGATTGAGACCAGGGTTGAGTTGATGGCCCGGTATTGAGACTGTGGTTGAGTTGATGACCCGGGATTGAGACCGGGGTTGAGTTGATTGCCTGGTATTGAGACCGGGGTTGAGTTGATGACCCGGTATTAAGATCGGGGTTGAGTTGATGACCCGGTATTAAGACTAGGGTTGAGTTGATGGCCCAATATTGAGACCGGGGTTGAGTTGATGGCCCGGTATCGAGACCGGGGTTGAGTTGATGACCCCAATATTGAGACCGGGGTTGAGTTGATGGCCCGGTATTGAGACCAAGATTGAGTTGATAACCCGATATTGAGACCGGGGTTGAGTTGATGACTCGGTATTGAGATCGGGGTTGAGTTGATGGCCCGATATTGAGACCGGGGATGAGTTGATGACCCGGTATTGAGACTGGGGTTGAGTTGATGACCCGGGATTGAGACCGGGGTTTAGTTGATGGCCCGATATTGAGACCGGGTTTTAGTTAATTGCCCGGTATTGAGACCGGGGTTGATTTGATGACCCGGTATTAAGACCAGGATTGAGTTGATGACCCGGTATTGAGACCGGGGTTAAGTTGATGGCCCGATATTGAGACCGGGGTTAAGTTGATGGCCCGGTATTGAGACCGGGGTTGAGTTCCCGATATTGAGACCGGGGTTGAGTTGATGGCCCGATATTGAGACCGAGATTGAGTTAATGACCCGGTATTGAGATCGGGGTTGAGTTGATGACCCGATATTGAGACCGGGGTTGAGTTGATGGCCCGGTATTGAGACCGGGGTTGAGTTGATGACCCGGTATTGAAACTGGGGTTGAGTTGATTGCCCGGTATTGAGATCGGGGTTGAGTTGATGTCCCGTTATTGAGACTGGGATTGAGTTGATTGCCCGGTATTAAGACCGGGGTTTAGTTGATGACCTGGTATTGAGACTGGGGTTGAGTTGATGACCCGATATTAAGACCGGGATTGAGATGATGGCCCGGTATTGACATCGGGGTTGAGTTGATGACCCGGTATTTAGACCGGGATGAGTTGATAAGATAGTTTTGCCCTCCTACAGTGTAGTAACAGAGAAACAAAATTTCGAGTGTCTACAGATGCCCTCTTTATCATGTTCATGCAATGCAATGGAATGAACAAGATAAAGATTACTAGACACTAGAAGTGCAAATGCAAAGGCAAGGCAATGCATGGGATGATATGTGATGAATGTTAGATACCTGCGAGGGGTTAGGTTTATCATTGAATGTTCATGCCACTCTCTGCTGGGGATATCGTCATTCATGATAAACCTTGGGGCAGCACTGTTAGGCGGTTACTTGGTAGGATATTAGATTTAAGCTATCACAGAATGCTTTTATCACTTTCTGCTGGGGATGACGTTATCCGTGATAGCTTTGTTGACTCTGATGGGGATGACATTATTGATGCTCACACGTCTGTCAATGATCTCCCTAAGGCATATTTCCCTTCGGCTGATGCCGTTGCACATCTCTAAAAGCTCCTCAGCTGAGGATATCTCTGCCACCAAGTTACCTTAGTGGGCGCTTCCGATGCCTATCCTGACAATAACTTCCACCGGTAGTTTGACCATAGGAGGTTGAATCACCATTCCTTCTTGGTGCTCCTTCTGAGGATGTGTATAACAGATTCCATCATCTGTCCTTTGTGGGGATGGATTATTATATTGTTTTTGTCAATGGATCACTTTCGATGCTTTGCGGGGTTGCACCCACGGCTGAACTGTCATAAGTCAGTACCCGACACTTTGCTGGGGTTATGCCAATAGCTGAACTGTCATCAGTCAGTACTCGATGCTTTGCTAGGGTTGTGCCAACGGCTGAACTGTCATCGGTCAGTACCCAACGCTTAGCTGGGGTTATGCCAACGGCTGAACTGTCATCGGTCAGTACCCGACATTTCGATTGGGTTGAGCCAATAGCTGAACTGTTATCGATCAGTATCCGACGTTCGCTGGGGTTGAGCCAACCACTGAACTATCATCGGTCAGTACCCAACGCTTCATTGGGCGACTGAACTGTCATCGGCCAGTACCCGACGCTTCGCTGGGGTTGAGCCAACGGCTGAACTGTCATCGGTCAGTACCCGACACTTCGCTGGGGTTCTGCCAACGGCTGAACTGTCATCGGTCAGTACTCGACGCTTCATTGGGGTTATGCCAACGGCTGAACTGTCATTGGTCAGTACCCGACGCTTCGAAAGTGGTAGTTTTTGGCAGTTTTGTGCGGTTTTTTCAGCAGTTTTCATCATTGGTCTCCTGATATTGCTTTGAGCTAAATACCAATGGTTTTCAGGAAGTTCCTCTTTTGTCAGTATATCGCTGCTTAAAAGCGAGATTTCAGGACAAACCGCTCAATCGCGTAGCGATTTTTTCTCAGATTTGACTTTTCAGCTCATATAAACTCCATTTTAACTCGAACTGGACCGAATCAGAGGGAGCGGGGTCCACCCTGGGGAGTCGTAGGTCTGTCGCAGGTGGGCCCGCTCCTTCCTGCGGATTTATATTGGGCAGTGGGGAGCTCATATGTTCATTTTCAGTTTCGAGTTTCAAACGGAATCCGATTTTCTTTTTCAGATCTACAGAGTTCGGGTGGCTTTTTTTAGATTCTGTCAGCGGCCACACATTTTGCACATCTCAGGTAACATTTAGATCCGTCTTTTCAAGTTTTGACCGTTATAAGTATGTAAACCACATAGGGTGCTTTTAAACGCAATGTATCAAAAATATATGCCTATATGACCTGCTAAAATTTTCTGACTTCATAAGTATGCATATTTTACTGCAATGCACGTTTTAATTTAAGAAAATTTAGATTCTGAGACAGTCAATTTCAGCTCTTTTTGATCAGTTTACTCATCCTTTTTGAGGCCTAGTGAGCTTGGATTTTCAACTAAAAGATGTCCATAGTAATTTGGCAACCATGTAAAGTTTATTTTTGATTTATTTTCATAAATATGAACTATTTCTATTTTTAGGAAGGTGTGCTACTGAATGGCCACCTAGACATGCCTATGTGCATGCGGATAGTCCATTTTACAAAGGAGACTCTGGCAAAAAAAATTCAAAAGCCCGAGCATTTAATAAACATGAAGTTTTGACTCTACTGGGAATTTTTTGACTGACCCATACAAGTTTTTTAGGATTTAGCTTTTGAAAAACATGCAGTTTTAACTCTATAGGGGATTTTTAATTGACCCATGCATTTTTTAGGACATAAAAATGCATAAAGTACTGATTTAAATTAATAAGCCACAGGTTTTAGGCTTACCACATCCTTTCTGAGGTGATTTGGAGACTTTATTCTGGCGATGGACCGAGATAGACTCGGGACTGCCAGCAGGGTCGTTTCAGGAGTTAGACGGAGGAGAGCCTCCGAGGTCCCTCAGCCACGGCCAGCCCGGTTGCCTCATAGATTAGCTTAGTCAGTGATTCGTCTGGCCCAAGATGAGCCGCCGGTCGATATAGATGACGAGGATGCTCCATTTGCCGCTCCTACCCCAGCTCAGACTCCACGTGTAGAGCTTCCAAGCATTGTTGTGACAGTCCAGGATCTGCTAGGAGATTTGAGTCGTCATCCCTCGAGGTTCCTCCATGCCAATGAGGTGACTAAAACTTTTTCTGTTTCTGTATTTTCTTTCTTCCTTTTGCCATTCTTGGGGCACACCCTTTTGACATGAGTTGGCTTTTGATGCAGGTTCCAGGCTTTACGTAGCCTCGAGGGAACTGGTTTAACATGAATTCCCTATACCACACTCTGCACCAGGACTACAGGGACAATATTGACACCTGGGGGTTTTAGGCATTTTTTTCTATTCTTCCCCGCCGTTGCCCCTGGGGTTTTATGAAGGCTTTATCTGAGCGCTGGTTCCACCAGACCCAGTTTCTCCACTTGTTGGATTGTGAGGTGATGATGACGCCTATGGATTAGAGGTTCATCACTGGGATAGAGTTTGAGGGTGAGCCAGTGCCTGTCGTAACTGACATTGCACCCACTGTCGTTCGGTCCTTGCTGGGAGTTTCTATGACAGCGATCAAGGGTCGGACGGTCCGATCTGGTTCCTTGAGCATAGATTCCCAGAGTGGGGCTTTGCTTAAGCCTCTGCCTGATGATCAGAGGGTTAGGGATCGTATTCTGAGACGATTATTTCTAGTGATAATCAGGGGTAGTTTTCTGGCAGACAACTCTACGACGATGTCCTTTGCCCTGGTCAGTGCCACTCGATATGTAGAGTGCCTCAGTGACTTTGATATGGGTACCTACACCTTTGCCTATTTTCTTCGAGGCATACGCATGCGCTCAGAAGGGGTGACGGAGGCTTGGCTAGGGTTCTACCCATTCCTGCTGGTGAGTACATTTTTTTTGTACCTTTTTGATTTCTGCATTTATATTTGTCAGTCTTGGTCTCTGAGGACTTTTGATATTTGCATGGCCAGTTCTGGGCATATGAGAGTCTCCCTTGCCTTCGTCCCGCTACTACTTTAGGCTTGGAGACTTATCCCCGAGGATGGCGTTGGCACCACTCCACTCTGATGGAGGTCCCTGTTGCTGAGGGTTTCACCCATTCTCGCCTTCTGCTGGAGCTTTTGATGGCTAGATCGATCTCGTGGATCCCATATACCTCAGACTTTTTGACTGTTGGGTTAAGGGAGGCTTCCCCACTAGCCGGGAGTATGCATTATCTACCCGCATAGTCCCATTTTTGACAAAAGGAGGCTGGGAGCTCTATTTAGGAGAGCGTGCTATCAGGAGCATTACGGAGCAGATCCGCATTCCCATTGTTCCTCTTGCTTGGCACCATTGGTCACTAGTTCAGCCACTCACAGACATTCCGATGGAGGGCATAGATGGCTTTACCCTGTCAGAGGGTCCATATAGCCAAGAGGCATTCAGCAGCTGGTAGAGTCCGCACTTATGGGGCTCAAACGCGTGCCACCCAGTTCATGGTAGAAATGGTACCGGGGTCTGTGATGATGACAGACTGGATTGCTTGCCTCAGGGAGCCTACTCACTTAGACCAGATTACAGGACTGACCCAGCAGTTGGAGAGAGCTCATTTGTTCATCAGGCATCTTGGCCGAGATCCCTTAGAGGCATCTTCTTTTGATCCATCCAGCTCCGGAGTGGGCCCTTTCATAAGTTCATTTTCCAGCAGTTATACAGGGGTTGATCCTCCCTTGTACCGCCCTGACATCTCTGATGGCCGAGACTTTGTGTCCACGGAGGAGATGGAGCAGGTTAACTACCTGAGTGTAGATATTTTGGATCTTTTTGGATAGCTATAGTAGCTATATCTTTTGGCCGGCCACTATTTTGGCTGTTGGATGGCTGTGCCTCATTTTGATAAGCCATTGTTAGTAGTTGGGGGGTTGTTCCCCATATCCCTGTACTTTTTATTTTGTACTTTATTAGCAGACAGAGATGATGCTTGCAGTAGATAGTTTATCCTTGTTATGCATGATATTTCCTATATATTGCATCATTTTTATCATTGTTATTATGCATGTATTATGTCATGGATATGCATTTAGACAGATGAGTTCAGATTTGACCCCTGGATGGTCTTGTAATACGGTGATACAGATGTCATCCTCGACAGTTAGCCGCATAGAGCATTCACCACCATCTGTGGTGGCATCATCCTTGAGATCGTGGTATGACAGCCTGCCCTTCCCAGTCAGAGGAACAGTGGATCAGATGTTAGGGCATTCATTGGCCCTTGTAGACTTTCAGGTCCCATACAGATTTTTGGAGGGTATTTTATCCTTTTGGATACCTGAGAGACAGGTCTTCCGCTTTGGGTGGCACGAGCTGACTTCGACTCTAGAGGAGTACAAGCGGTTTATCGGTTTGGCTTTAGACTTTCCCTGCGCTCGTATTGCGATCAGCGACATGAGGAGACCATTTTTACGGATGTCGGGTCTACGTCAGAGTGTAGTTATGGATGAGATCATCTCTGGATGTGTGATCTCTATCGACTTTTTGATCGATCGCTTTGGTAGATCGAACAGTTACGATTTCCATACTGGGGATTTTATCGTCTCGGCAGAGGCATGGCATTTGGCCAGGATAGATGTTTTGCTGATGTGCATCGTGGCCTATATATATATGCCTTTACACTTGGACCATTTGGATGTCGGATTGATAGTTGTGGTTCGGGCCCTTAGACAGGGTAACACCACCTTGCCGATGATATTGGCCGAGACACTGAGGTCAGTTACCTATTGCCGTACCCATCCAGAGGGGTTTTTAAGAGGTAGCTCTGTCTTGTTGTATGTGTAGCTCATGTCCCACTTGCTCCCGATTGGCTTCTTCAGACATCAGGGGTATTGTTTCACCCATGAGATAGCCATGTCATACTCCTTTTAGCCGGCGGAGTATTCGAATGTAGAGACATGGTCAACTTTTCTGTCTGATATTATGCATCCTTTTTCGATCTTACCTTGTTCAGGGCTAGTCTCCCCTATAGCTTTATCACCCATGCATCTGGCATGATTTACCTGCCCCTAACGGGATTTAGGGGGGTGACCACTTATCATCCTCTAGTAGTTATGGGTCAGTTTGATCAGTTCCAGAGCCTGAACCATTTTGAGGGGGCCATTGATCAGCGGATGTCAGCTTCTTCTATGTCGTCAGCCGACCTGATCAGGATTTATGAGTGTTAGACTCATAGGGAGAGGGCTGATTTCTCTACTAGCCATCTGGATCGTTCTTCAGAGTATTCAGCATGGTTGGAGACCGATATAGCAGCAACTGCAGTTGTCCAGTCAACTCTGATTGTGGACTCAGATGAGGAGGAGCCTATGGAGGATCCTAATTCTCCCACTGAAGATGAGTCATTCATGGGTCTGATAGCAGCCTTAGTTAGTGACCCGCTGATCATTCCTGTTGGGACAGATCCAGCTTTGGCAGACTCACTAGCTAGGATGATCTTTGAGAGAGATCAGGCTAGGGCGTTGATGTTGACTGCCCTGTCTGGCAGTGATATAGCTTTTGCTGAGAGAGATGAGGCTCGGGCCACTCGGGATACGATATTGGTTGAGAGAGATGAGGCTCGATCTTCTTGAGATGCTGCTTTTATCTAGATTGAGGAGACTCTGATTGCCAAGGACGCTGCTTTTGTAGCGAGGGATGAGATCTGATCTGCCAGAGATGCAGCCTTTGAGGAGATTGAGGAGGTTTTGATAACCAGGGATGCTGCTTTTGTAGAGAGGAATGAGGCCATAGCTTCCCAGGATTTCCACATTGCCGATAGTACTGCTCTTTGATCATATATTATGGTCTGGTTGCCGAGATTAGTGTTTACATTGATGATCATAGTGCCACTATGTAGATGGCAGTGGATGTTTTGACCCATATGGAGGCTAAGGGTGTTGCGCTTGCAGCGGCTCCGCCATCTTCAGAGAGAGATGACATGTTGGCACTGCTTTCTCGTTTATCTTTGGGTTCATAGACTAGCTTTGTTTTCATGCACATACTAGATCAGCTATTTTTATCATGTGCAGGACACAGTGTATATATCAAACAGTATTATATATCATAGAAATATATTTGATTCACTTACCTGTTTGAATATGTATTGTCATTGCTGAGTGATTACCACTTCTTTCATGACTTGCTGTTGTTGATGTATCACGAGCTTCTCCTTGATGGATTGACAGTGAGATGTCAGAGCATATCTCTGATGGACTCGTTGACGGGGAGGTTTGATTGGCCAGGACTTTCTTTATTACCAAGTCTTGTTCTTTGAATTGCCAGATTTGGACTTTCTTGTTGTATGATCGAGCAATCCTTTGCTGATATAACTGCCCGTGAAAAATGGTTGTAGCCCTCTTTTCATCTATCAGGGACAGTTGGTGGTACCGATCTAGCAACCACTGGTCTTCTTAAATTTGAGCGTCTATCAACACTCTCAGGGACTCCATTTCTACCTCTATGGGAAGTACTGCTTCCATGCCATAGAGTAATGAGTAGGGGGTAGCCCCAGTAGAAGTGCACATTGACGTCCTGTATGCTAACAGGGTTAAAAGCAATAGGTTAGACCATTCTTTGTGATTGGCGGACATTTTCTGCATGATGTTCTTGATGTTCTTGTTGGCCGCTTCGACAGCACCATTCATCTTAGGCCGATAGATGACGGAATTGAGATGCTTGATGTGGAACTTGCTGCATAGTTCTATCATCATTTGATTGTTTAAGTTCTTGGCGTTATCTAATACGATCACCTCCGGTTGTCCATATAGACAGAAGACATTGTTTCTGATGAAACCAATGATGACCTCTTCGTGACTTTGGGAAAAGAGGCAGCTTCAACCCACTTGGTGAAGTAATCGATCAATGGCGAAGATGAATTAATGACCATTGCTGGCTTTGGGTTCCATTGAGCCTAACACATCCATTCCCCACATAGAAAAGGCCATGGCGAACTCATATTGTGTAGCTCATTTGGAGGAGCGTGGATGGCATTTCCATGTACTTGGCATTGAAAGCATCTCCTGACGTGATCATCACAATCTGCTTTGAGAGAGATCCAATAATGCAATGTTCTCAATATTTTCTTAGCCAGCAGATGACCGCTCATGTGTGGACCGTAGACTCCACCGTGGACTTCATCCATCAATCTCTGGGCTTGCTCTTTATCAAGGCATCTTATAGCCCTATTCCAGCATCCCTTTTGTAAAGTGCATCTCCGCTCAGATAGAACTTCATAGCCATCCTGTGAATCCGCTTGCGTTCGGAGTGGCTTGCCCCAGCGGGTGTAGATCCATCTCGGAGATATTTCTTGATATCTTGATACTAAGGCTGTTTGATAGGAGGAATTTCATCTGATACTTCTCCAATGTAATTCCCGTATGTCGGGGGCCTTCTGGCTTGTGAATTTGATATCGAGAATCCCACTCCTATCAGATATACGGATCAAGGAAGTCAACGTCGCTAATGCATCAATGAAGTCATTCCTACCCTGAGGAATATGGATGAAATTTATATCTTCAAACTCCATGGATATTTTGACGACCTGCCAAAGATAAGGCAGCAAATGTAGTTCTTTGGTGTGATATGCCCCAGTGGTTTGTCTGATAACCAACTCAGAGTCTCCAAAGACCAATAGATGTTTGACAACCCATGGATTGGACTAATTTCAACCCCATTATACATCTTTCATACTCAGTTGTGTTGTTGGTGTTGACAAACTGCAGCTTGGTAGCCACAGGATTGTTCTCCTGTACTAGAGATAAGGACTTGCCCCAGCTTCCGGCACCTTCTAAGTTTACTGCTCCATCGAAATACATTTTCCTTGGTTGGATTGTATTTTCTTGAAGACCTTGCTGAAATTTTCATGATCCCATCATCCGAAAAATAAGTTTCCAGGGATTCAAACACTCCTGACGGTGCTTCGGCTAGCTGATCGGCAATGCCTTAACCTTTGATGGACTTCGGAGTTACGTAGACAATGTCGAACTGCTATAGGATCAACTGTCATTTGGACAGTCGACAATTCAACATTGGCTTGTTGAATACGTATTTCAGCGGATCCATACGGGAGATGAGGTAGGTCGTGTGCCCATGCATATAGTGTTGTAACCTCATGCGGCCCATGCTAACTCACAGTAGGGTTTCTTGATCAGGGTGTACTTCTGTTCATCGCTGCTGAATCTTTTGCAGATGTAGTAGATAACTCTTTCCTTACTACTATCATCTTTTTGTCCTAGCATGCAGCCCATTGCATTGGTATTGATGGATAAGTACATAAATAGGTGAACTTCATCCCTTGGGTGTACCAAAACTGGTGCCTCGATCCGCTGCTTCTTGATGGCAAGGAAGGCTTTCTGACAATCCTCATTCCATTTGTTGGAGGAATTCTCCTTAGCAGCTTGAAAATGGGTTCACAAGTTGTTATGAGCTGGGAAATGAATCGGCTTATGAAATTGATCCTTCCCATGAACCCGCGTATCTCCTTCTCTATTCGAGGTACTAGCATCTTAGTGATGGCTTTTATTTTGGCAGAATCTAGCTCAATGCCTCTATTGCTCACTAGGAATCCCAATAACTTGCCTGACTTAATGCCAAAAGAACATTTGGCTGGATTCAGCTTGAGGTTGTACTTGCGCAACCTGTTGAATACCTTCCTAAGATGGTCGATGTGATCATCTTCCTTCAGGGATTTGATGATAATGTCATCCACATAAACCTCTATCTCCTTATGCATCATGTCATGAAATAGGGCCATCATGGCTTGCTGATATGTGGCCCGGCAGTGATTAGGTCAAAGGATAGTCGTCTATAGATAGAAAGGTGTCCCCAGAGAGTGATAAAAGCTATTTCTCTCCCGGTTTACTTCAGCAACCATAATTTGATGGTAACCATCAAAGCAATCCACAAAGGAATATATGCCATACTACGTCGTGTTGTATATCAAGATGTGGATGAAAGGTACTGGGAAATTATCCTTTAGACAGGCTTTGTTCAAATCCCTGTAATCTACACAGACTCGTAATTTCCCTCCGGGCTTAGGCATTGGGGCTATGTTTGACAGCCACTCCGGTTATGTTGATACCATGATGATGCCGACTTTGAATTGTTTAACGACCTCTTCTTTGACTTTCAAACTCCATTCAGGTTTCAATCGCCTGAGCTTTTGCTTGACTGGCTTGAATCCATCTTTGATAGGCATTCGATGGATGACAATATCAGTAGACAGGCCAATCATGTCTTCGTGTGACCATGCAAACACATCCTGGAACTGTGTTAGGAGTTCAAGCAGATCGGTCTTTTGGTCCTGGGTGAGGTCTATGCCTATCCAGATTTCTTTAAGGTTTTCTGAGGTTTCGATATTGACAGTGGTGGTTTGGTTGAGGTTTGGTTTGGTTTTGTTTTCGACCCATTCTTTGATCTCCTCGGGCACCTCATAGTCATCTTCCTCCTCTTGATCAATATCCATCAAGTCGAAGTTCATTTCTACATCAAAGTTGTAGTATCTTTGACAGGTTGGCATCTCATCAGCAAGGACAAACAAATCCAATCTTGGAGTCCTAAAAACAAAATGCTTTCACTTTAATATATGCAACTGTTTAAACATGCAAAGCATTTGGCAAAGCATGACAAAAGTTACTGCTATAGCTGTGCAATAAAATAAGCAGTAAAATGAAACCATGTTACAGGGCAGACAGATTCTCTACCCTTTTACCCTTTTTGAATGAGGCAAGGGATGCTGCTCCAGTTATCCAGGGT